>JAODLI010030540.1:0-19814 GCA_027575585.1 Percopsis omiscomaycus | reverse complement strand
AGAGAAAGATGGACACTGTGGAAGTCGTTCCATGAAACAGCCTCTCAGGATTCACAGTATTGTGAAATGCGTTTGGCTAGACAAGCGAGCACGCCTTTAAGATTTAAGAGGCAAACTGAAGTAACTGTTTAACGGATCCGTCCTGTGCATGAACCTGTGCCTAAATGATTTCCTCATATATCTTATGCAGTGTGTTGCAATACAAAGAGAGTCACCCACTCTTCAGTCCAACAGTGTGTAGCCTACTAATATTGCTCCAAAACAGTGTGGTTGTGTATGTGTACAGGTATGTGGTTCACTAGACCAGCAAAACACACATCGTGAAGAGCTGTTTGAGTCGTTCTGAGCCAATTAAACCGTATTTTGATGCAACAAATCCTGCAGTCCTGACATTGTAAAGCTAAAGTAGTAGTATAAAGTAGTATTTTCAACTGGTCTTACTGACAAATATTAACTGAGAGACCGTCACTGCTCGTCATATTTTGGTTGGTTGGCGCTCTCTAATAATGTCTCCTGGTAACAAATACGATGCAGTAGTCAGCGCTGGTGCCTGCTCAGTATTTACGATTGCATTGCTAAAGAAAGACTTAAAAATGTAATTGTCGAGGAACAGAGGAAGAGAAGAGAAAGTGTAGAGAAACCCAGTGAGAGCTTATGCTCAGTGCTGCCTACAAGGCTGTGTGTAGGAACACATTTAAAAATAGGCATGCATTTAAAATGGGCCAGATAGTAGATAAAGCAGCTTGTGCCAGAGTAATGAGCTTGGGCCCACTCGCTCTATTAGCGGAGATATAGAGAGACGCACCCCAGCTGTGGCAATTAGACGTTGGCAAGGCTCCGATTATTATTTTTACACATTAGGTCAGGCCAAATCATCAATGTGTGCCTGGTCAAATGGATGCGGGCTCATGTGCAATGCTAATAAGTGGGTCTGTGTGTCAGTGTATGTGTGCGCATCCGTATATATCTCTCATTGAACTGGCACAGTGGAAACACGTAGGGCCTACATTAAAATGCACTAGCGCGTACGTACACACGGACATACATCTCTCTATCTATACGTCTACGAGCATCTGCAATGTATGACAGAGAGAAGGTTTACAAAGGGATAACAGAGGCCCATGTGCGTTCCTGGCCCAGCTGAGCACTGTTTGTCCTGCTCTGAGATGTTCTGAGAGCTCCAGCATGCAGACGGACTGTTGCACTGCATCACAGATGTGATATTCCTACACAAGCCTAAGGCTAAACATCTTGACTGGTAAGGTCAGCTAACGAACCAGCATTCTGGTAATAGTCTGTCAAGCTGTCCTCCTCCTGTAGCACACTGCTCAATAGGCATATACTGTAGAGATATAAATATATTATACACGCAGAGGCAATGCCAAAACAAAATGTACCCCCCCCACACACACACACACATATACACACAGACACACACACATTCGGTTCTGCTGTGTTCAAGCCAGACTTATCTCAGAAGAGCAGATATCCAGTAGGCTGCTTTCTCCGTTGTTTACTCAGAGCGCACACCCAGAGGAGATGTATTTTTGCCCTAGCGCTCCAAAGAGGTCAAAGTAATGCATCCCTAAGCCTTGATTAACTTTAACTAGGTCTTCATCAGCGTATGTCCTAAGGTTACATCTGGGGCTTATTTTTATTTGTTTTATATGAGGCATCTGATTCATTATTGGTTTGCAAATAAAACAATTATAAAACCTAGTGACTCCTGGCTCAAACACAACGTCTCATGCAGGTTGCTGTAACGGCTACGCTGTAACCAACCAATATCAAATATTCAAACTCTACAGCAGACTGAGGATTAATGCCTACTCCCCCCTTGCATTGTGTGAACGCTGCATCTTTTGGTTTTTGGAGAAAACAGTGCAGAGTCTGAATGACAGCGTTATCTATGGCACAGCCACTGAGTACTATTGTGCAGGCAGGAGAACAGCTGTCACATGTTATTACAGTAAGTTGCACCGTGTCTGCCCTAACATATGATTGTACAGGTTCTATTGTGCTTGATCAAAGTATATTCTGGATGTCTCTTATGTATTCACAGGACTGGGGCCAAGGATGAGCCTGAAGTTGTTTTGAATATAGCACTGTAGGAGATGTGTAACAAGCATGAATATGTAGCTGGGGCAAGAGAAAGGAAGATTGAACATGATGTCAGGGCTCCCCCTATAGGCCAGAGGTTGCACGTCCCACTAGGAAGGTATTGGAAATGGCAGAAAAGCCTCTATTCTTTCAACTCAATACGCTCTCCTGGTGTCTGTGGAGATGGATCTTTGTTGGTGAGGCAGCAACTGACAGCTAATAAACTCAAGATAGATTGCGTAGGAAAACCTACACGACTAACGAGAATGAGCCTGCATATCCCAACCTTTTGGGGGATTCCAAGAGACGCGCAGCACGGCAGCCGCAAATGAGGACAGACTCATTCAGAGAGAGAGAGAGAGGCTTATTTGATCCAACGTCGATGTGAATCTGGCGGCTCAGGAGAAGTTTCCAGGGTTTAGTGTGCATGGGGGGACAAGATCCAAGGTGTTTTTAGACTGCTCCGGGCTTCAGACACTCACCTCACCGGGAGTCTCACAGTCTCATCCACCTCATCCCGCCCCAACCGCCTCAGATTAGTAGCCGTTATCTCTGCTGAGGATATTGTGATAATGGTAACCATAGGAATTTAATCTGTCCCTAACAATACTGAGGGGAATCATTTTGACCAAAATAGCAGAACCTTGCTAGCTTAGGGATCACTAAATTAGTGAAAACAAGAATTCACTCTTTGTGCATTTGAAAATCTTGAATGCAGCTCTCTTGAGTGAGCCTCCCTTGGTCTTGTTCGTCCAACATCAGGGGTCAGGAGGTTAGGCAGGTAGCCATTAGCCCCCCTCCAGCCCTCATCAGTATCCCTTCTATCCATCCACCACGCAGAAGTGAATGATCAGGGCTTTGTGTCTGCTTCATCACCCTTACGTCTTCCATACTACAGAGACTTTATTATGGCTCATGTAACAGACCCAGGGGAGAGCTGTTTTCAGCCCAGGTCCGGTGTGCATTGCCTCTGAAGAATTATAAAGGACCCTGAGAAAAGCAGATACAAGGGGATTTTAGACTTGCCTGCAGCACCTGAATTAAACTTAGCACGCATTAGATTACCCCATGGTTCTTATGACTCGCTGGTGAAATTATCTTTGTCCACCACTGTCAGCGCGATGAACAATGTGCCCCAAACTCTCTGTTTCACTAGCGGATGATGTTATCGTAGTCTATTTATATTATAGTCGATTAATATTATAGGCTAAATGGGTATGCACTAATAACATTTACACATCTTGTTATTTTCTGACAAAGGTACAAAGTTGGCAAAGTTTTGTCTATGGAGGCAATAATATAAACCACATCACTTTCCATTTTCTAGTACAAAGACACCCGCATCGGCAAACCTAAGGGTATGCCATTGAGTTTACTGGGGCTTGGGATTTCACTGGGGTATTGCTAAAAGCAATTAAAAGTTAATGTGCTTACATTTTTTTTATATTTTGTTAATAATACTCAGAACAATTGTCTAATTGTAACAATTGACTGACGACAGAAATTTCTAAATAAAGTAAAAAAACAAAGCCGAGGCTGATTAGAAGATGCCAGTCATGTGATGTGTGTGGAATATTCCCTTGGTGCCAGTGAAATTTCAGTTACTCAGGGTTGCTCTTCACAAGGCTAGACGGAGCCCTGCTGAGCATGTGACAGACTGGCACTGGCATCAACAGATGCAAATGAGAAATTGTTGTGCAATTCCTGGGAATTGTTTGACGAAACAATGAAAATACGGACGAAGAAAAAACTGTATATAAATATATATATATATATATATATATATATATAAAGAATAACAGACTAAAAATATTGCCTCAGCTAATTAAAGACAGCTACTCGCTGACCAAAACTAGGGAGAGAAGAGGAGAGGATTTCAAGTGTGTTACATCAATATTTGGAGAGAGGAGGGCTTCCTGTGAGGGAAGCTGAATTCATTGCTCTCATGCTTAATCAGTGTGCTGCAGTAGTGACTGTAAATCTGCAGATTGATCAGACTGCAGCGTATGGGGGATCCACAGCCTTATCTCCAAGCGAGGGCTCAGCAAAGTCAGAAACTCGCAGTCAGTGTGAGTGATGGCAGACCTGGACACATTCACTTACTAACTCGAAAGAATATAGACACACACATGCAAACACATATATACACGCACCCACACACTAAGCCTATGCACACGTAACCATATCCACATGCAGCCTTTCTCTCTCCCACACACACACACACAGAGCATGTGCACACCTACGGTATGCAAGCACAAAAAGACACGCGTGTGCAGAATGACAGATGTATTGACAGCAAGCCACGGACAAAGTTCACAAGCAAAAAGTCCTCATACTCTCATTCCAGACAAAGATCCGTACCCTGCAGCGCAACAACACTAGCAACAACCCACATCTCCAGGTCCGCAATGAGATCCTGAGGTCATCACGGTCCGATCCGTACCCTGCTGTCAACCCGCCCTCCCTGTCTGGAAACAAGACGCACAGGTAACGTGTGCTGTTGAGAAAGGTTGTGCCTTTATTGGGCGTCTTGTAGAGCCTGAAGGCTACGGAGACAAACAACCTGGCATGCCTGCCTGCCTGCTCAGAGTGTCTCTTATTAATAGCAGCCTTCACACTCAGCCCCACACACAATGCACAGATACCACATGTCTGACGCTGGAGGGATCGGGGGCAGAAGCACTAAGAAAATAGAGCTCCAGCCTGCTAAATCCAAGGCTATGCTATTGGCACTCCCTACTGCCCACCGAAGGTCTGCAGGTGTTGGGCATGGTTAGTTTAGCTAGCCCCCCTGCCAAAAATAGCTAAAAAATGTGTTTTTAGAACTTACTTAAGTTTTTTATATTTACAATGGAAGGAGTGTGCGCAGTATTCTTAACATATTTAACCTCCTTGCAGTGTTAAGTGTCCATTAACTTAATTTTACTCTTTGATTTATTTATAATCGAAGGAGTATGCGCAGTATTATTAACATATTTACCCTTCAAGCGGTGTTGAGCCTCTATTAATCTGATTGCTTTGTGCATAGTATCTGAGCACAGATAGCAACTTTGTGCTAATTGACTCCTGCTCCTATCTCCCCACTATAGGAATTTGCTAGAAATTCCCCAGTGATACTGGCTCCTTGAATGCAGAAGTCTAAGAAGCCCCTTAACATCTTTCTTTGTGATATGCGGTCTTCATCATCTTATTTCAATTAATGCTACATTAATCCAGTAATCGTTTTGCTGGATCTTAATTAATTTTGTAATTTTGTTTCTCTTATCATGTAGCGGAGATCTCTCTATAGGAAAAAAGAATGTCTCCCCTGCTGAGAAATGGAATTTAATAAACCTTAAACCCAGTAGGATCAAATAAAATATTACTTTGTTGTTGTTTTTTACTGCTAACACACAGTAAGACAATTATAAACAACAACACCAATAATTCTAACAATAATACTTGAAAATATGTGAAAATTCATAACAGCAAAAATAGCAGCATCTCGCAACCCTTCTGGGGAGGTCTTTTCATCGACAATACTATCAGAACCCCTCATTTAGCTACTCTTTCGCTGGGTGTCAACAGACAAACCAGTATCTGTTCACAGGCGTCCACTGTGGTCCTCGTTTGCAACGTCTCCTGCAAGGTCGGCGCGGCGCTGCGAGGCAGCCGTTTGCGCTTCTTGTGGCTATGGCGCGGCGTGACCGTAACGCCTTCCAGATGTTTCTCCTTAAGAGGAAGGAGGAGTGGAGTCGGAGCGAGAGAACGCAAAACATGAGCGCGAGGCAGGGAGAGGGAGAGGATGAACTTTTTGTTCGTGCTATAAATAAAGAACACATGCTGCCTCCACTTTTGATTCCCTCTCTCCATCTGCGCAGCCATTAATCAGACCAAGACCGTGGTCTGCACAGACACATGCATGTCCTTAGTAGACGGGAAAATGGAGGGAGATAGGGATGGGCAGGGAAGCAGGAGCAAAGGTCCGGGCCTGATGAGTTATTACACCATCTAAACTGTACTTTCATTTCATTTCAAGAGTCAACCTGCTGGGAGAATTTAGACTCCCACACTTCATGCCAGACAGGCCGCACATCGTCTAATGCACATTTTCTGGACAGAGCAGAACTAGACATCCGCTGCAGTCTTTACATGTGGGGGTTGTCACTGTGTTTTAGATAAATGTGTGTTTTTATCTTCATACACAGGCAACCTCGGGTCACAAATCGCAACTTTCCCAAGACCCCCAAAGAGCGCAGCGCTGCGATGCTCGGACGTTTTAGGTTCTGCGGGCAGTGTCATCGTGTAGCCGGAGAAGCCATCTGGCCATCTGTTGGGAAAACAAAGATCAAGCCGTGTAAAAATAAAGCAAGACAAAGTCCAGGAAAGACTTGAAGCCTGGATTTAGTGGAGAGCTATTGAGGGATTTTCACTTTGTTTGTTTGGTTTGATGTGTCCCCAGTGATCCAGAGAGAGAGAGAGAGAGAGAGAGAGAGCGAGAGAGAGAGAGAGAAATACATTATGGCAATTAATTCCTATTTTTCTTGCACCGATATCTACTGCCTCTGTGTGTGGCTCTTGGTATTCCATTTTCAGGCATATAATTTTGTGCTGCATTGGTCAAACAGGACAGATTCTCAATTGCCAATGAGCCTTTTATTGGCAGGACATGTGAGAGTGAAAGGAACGAAAAAGGAGATAGAAAACTAAACAGAAGTTGGATGAAGGATAAATATTATGACTGATGGCTCTCTGGGGTTGGTGTGTGTGAGCGTGTGTTTGCGTGGATTGGCGCTGACACTAGGGCTGGGGTTAAGACCATCTAAGGTCCTGTCAGTTTGTACCGTTTTACTGACCTGCTATATTGGTGTGCGAAAGAAAACTGTGTGGTACAGCTGGGCGTGTGTGCATGTGGGTTAAAGATGCATCGGATACAATGGTGTATTGGCGGGACCAGGAAGCTGTCTTTTGGATTTAGGCAGAAGTTTCATATGAAATTATGTTTTTATATACTGTATAGTTGAAGTGTAGCATCGTAACGTCAGTGGTGGCAAGGCAGAAAACTGTCCTTTCTGCGTGCCAGTATAATTCCCGCCAGTGTAGGGATGGATGGATGATTAAATCGGAAAGACATGATATATTTTAAACATAATATAGCGATAAACCTTACCAAAGATATGTCATGTTTACTGCTTGTGTTTGGATCTAGTAGGGAATATTCAAACTATCCTATAACAAAATATTATCATCTTATTACTTTGGGGCTGCTGAAAAGCAGACGAGTTAATATAATATTATTTATTTTAGACAGTGTTACAATGATTGAGGGAGGCTGAGGAGATACAGTATTGTGTGATGAAAGATTAAACTGACACTAAGCTTTCATGTTTAAAGTACAAGACAATAGTTCCTGCATGATCCCTGCCCCGCAGTGCTTGTTTAAGCATTTCCAATAACTTTTGGATTAGTCATGAGGTTATGTCTGTCAAGAATATAAATTCTGCCATTCAAATTATTACAATCCTTTTATGAAACATAAAACACATCATGTATGTTTAACGAACTGCACAGGCTACAAATGAACTCTGTCGAAGAGCTGTGTGTGTGTTCATCAAGTAATTGCTTGAAGCAAGATAGCTGTCAGTGTGGTCTTATTTGGATATATCAAGATAGGTGAGAATGGTGACTGGCAGGCTTGAAGTCACAGCTGTAGCTCCAGTCGTGTTGGTTGCACCCACATAACAGCTTCAGGTTATGTTACTGTCACCACACAAGCCAGCACACTGATGCGAGGTCCGAGATTAGAGGTTGTCAAAGCGGGGGTCAAGTCGGGGTTGCGAGGCAGTTTCAAAGTATTGCAGAAGTATTTCTCAATTGGTTCGGTCAGTCTCGTCCTTTAATAAGCGGGGACAAAATATCAGTCGTTTGTTGAACGCCACACACCGTATCAGGCTTTTATCTTTGCATCAACATCCATGTCAAAGGTGTTTATTTCCGTTGAAGCTTCTTCAGCTCCTTCTAGATGGTTTTGCGGCCAACTCCCTCCTTTACTTTGTGTTGCTTTCCCACCAGGTCTCAGCACAATCTCTTGGCTGTGACCATCTCTGCTCTCTTTCAAATGTCACTTTGTTTGATTTAGAGGGGTGAGTGCTGGGGAGGGATGCAGAGACAGGGCTAGCCTCACGAGACGTTCACTTTATCATATATTTGTTTAATCCAAAATCTATCCTTCACATCCAGTTTTATCTTTTTCCCTTTGAGGCACATTGCCAATTCACTCCAAAAGGCACCGGGACTTAGCTAAAGGGTTTGAACAGCATACATTTTATATCTAGAAGCATAAACCAGAAAACCATACCACAAATGGAATCAACTTGTGACCATAACTAGTAAAACAATTTTTGGTAGGCATCTGCTTCATTTCAATACTGATGGCGATGAGGTGATGTGTGTGTTGTGTCTACAGCTAGCAGTTGCTGTTGATTGTAATTGAATCCTTCCCCATCTTTCTGGAAAGCCATTAATCATTTACTCATTGAGTTATGGACCAGTAATTGTCGTGATTCCTTTGAATTACCCATCAACATTGGGGTGAATTGAGAGTACAAACACAGCGCCCCCTGTTAAGACAGACACATTACAGTTCTAAATTGTGATCAAATGTTTAAGTCTGTGCATTTGTTCCCCGTTCAAACTCCCCTACATACAATCTCCTACTTCTCTACCTGACCAGGTAAAGGACAACCAACAGGTAAACACAATATTGGATACCTTTGAAAATAAGCCAATAAATCACACACCCCACTGCCAATGGAACTAAATTAAACGTTATTAGCTAAAGCAAATGAGGGAAAGAGGATATTCTGTCTACAGAAAAAACCTGCCCATATTTTAATTAAAACGATTACAATTAATAGGCTTAGGTTCTTCACTCAGCTGAGCACAATGGCCTCAGCATTAACTTTAGGCTTTCACTCAGAACATGGTTAATTACAGTGTGAATGTAGAAAAGCTCAGGATAGTCAAACATCCTGGAATTACTATTGCTTTTTCAATATCTCCCATAGACCCAATTATTGTTGCTAGACTGAGGCGTTTGTCAACACTGACCCAACTTATCTGTGAACAGAATGCCACAACTGGACATCACTTAGGAGGGTTTTTACAATAGTGAAGTGCAGCCCCTTTTGTAAAACCAGTGTCTCCCACTTAATCCTGCCATATGCCCATTGGTTATTAACACACACAAAAAATCAGTTCAACATTTATTCAAATAAAAAAAAAAAACACATCTGCCTAATTATGTGCTTTGTGTCGTTATTTTAGGGTAAACCAAAAAAAAGAGAAACCAAACAACTCATCTTTACCAAGTTTTTCTGTGCATATGGAGGACCAGCAGCATTAGAAGACCGTCGACAAACAAACACTAATATAATGTTACACACAAACACAAAATAACACAAGGGTGTCTGAAAGATGAGCCGGTGAACACTGCCTATCTAGATAACGGAGATTATCCGCTTTGCTGTGGGATTGAGTACAACACGTGTGTTGTTTGTTTATTTTGTGTAAAATGTGTATATTTGTGTGTGTGTGTGCCCGTGCATGTCTGCGTGTGGGTGTGTGTATCCTTTTTATATGTGTAAATGAATATTAGGTCATTTTTTTTGTGTACATGTACATGTTCAGTGTGTACAATCTTTGTGTTCATATATGTGTGTGTCGTGTTTTGCTTGGGTCTATGTGCGTGTATGAGCATGTTTGCACACCAGCATAGGCTTCAGTTGTGTGACAGTTTTCCGAGCAATAGCGATAAAGGATTAGCTGGATTTTCCAAGTGGGATTTTCAGCAGGGAGAGCTGAGAAACACCATTAAGTTTGCCTCACCCTTTGACCTCCAGGGCTAAAGGGGGCCTTAGAGCTTGTTAATGCCTTTAGTGGACCCACCTGGAGTTGTTGGGGGGATACTGCCCCCTACCTGGGCACCCGTGACCCCTGGGGGTTGAAGTCAAGGGGTATTGTGGGGGGATGATGTGTTGGTTCTCACTGTGAGTTCATTGTAAAGTAAGTGTTTCCATCTTGAATCAAATCTAACCACTGCGAACATCTTGTAATTTCACAACTTCATTTAATTACTCAAACCTAGAAAGGCTGTGAAAAAAACACCCTGAAGCTTAATGCAGGCATGGGTATGCCGTTAATGTCATATAATTAATAACCCAATTGTTTAAAACTAAGGTTTTATTTAATTTTTAAAAAGTTAAAAAAGCCAGGGAAACCGCTAAATCCAAAGTATCACTAGCTGTTTTGTCCAGGCTTATAGGAAGCTTGCATTGTTCATAAATGTATCCAAGATTATTAAATTGTTGTGAATTTGTCTGTGGGCACACATGCTTTTCATGCAATTATCATGCACGGCAACCCAAGAATCAGCCATCACTCGATTGTTCTGACTTTCACTTTTAGTAGCCTTCTAGCTGTCGACATGCAGGTAGACAATCGTTTACAACAGCAATGTGCGTCCTTGTGTTTCAATAGATTTTTTGATCGTATAGACATGATTAAGCATGAGCCTTCACTACTATTCTTTAAATGAAAGCCAATCTTCAGCAAAAGTATAGAGGGACCTCAACAGCTACAAAAGACTTCACTTAGGGAATACATGGAAACAGCTGTATCCATGTCTGCCTCCATGTCTCTCTCTATGCCTTGATACAAATTCTATATTCACTTTCATGCAAAGCAAGAGTCAGGCAGTCTGGTGTAGAATACAAGGAGCATAGCTAGGAAACTAAAATAAGTTCACGGCTTTATTAAGAAGACTCAGATTGATTTACTGTCGGCGTTCATGCTGATGAGATCAATGGAGCCAGGGTGGTGTGGGGTAGAGATGGAGAAAGGGTGAAAGAGATTTTTCCATCCATGGAACTGCCTGTCTTTGCCTACAAGCCCAGACAGGCTGATCGGCAAACCGAACGGAGCTGTCCGTTTCTTAAGTAATTAAGACATTACTGGGAGGTCTCACTATCCATTTTTGATGAAGATCCACGCCACTATTAAAAGCAGTCCTTCTGGGGCGATGGAAACATGATGGATCACTCCCACACAGAAAGGCTGTTGGTGGTGGGTCAGTGAGCTGCCTTCTTCAGCTGCAGAACACCCTCTGACCCCGGCTTAGGTGCTCCAGCCCCCACCGGGACGTGAATATAGATAGTCCACATCTGCTTGTTAATTAATTAAAAGAGCAATTTAGGCCTCTCCAGCTCCCAGCGGAGTTAATTTAATCTCCTTAACGATTGCTCCCTGTGAACCCGGCCTAGAATGGCAGTATTTTATCATAAGTTATGCCATCAGGGAAGCTTATTAACAATGACTTGTACCGAAAGGTGTTAGTACTGTAGGTGGACAGATTAAAATGCCTGAGGTGAAAATTTGCCTAATTGTTCTCATGAAACTCTCAACTAACGATGGGAGAGCAAATTGGTATGTTGTCATTTGCCTCTCACCCCGAAACAGCTGTAGTTTTGCCCAGGAGTACACTGCAAAAATGGTATTAAAGCACCCTTTTGTCAGGGCTAAATTTGTGCTGGATTTATCTGGAACAAGAACCGATACCTTTATTTTTTGTTTTTATTATGGTACATCTCCTTGATGGAAAAATGTTCTATGCTTGTAATACAGTATTGTTGATACTATCCCTCGCATCAAACCACTTGTAATTGGCTGTGTTATGCTGACAGGTGACAAATCTAATGACCTCAACGTCACTTCACACTAGTGTCACACACATGCTAGCAAAGATGGAACGCAGAGTGTAGCAAATACCGCAGTATTCCCTTCTAAGAAACATATTGTAAAGATAGATAGATAGATAGATAGATAGATAGACTTTCATCAGAGTTTAGTACTTTACCAAATAACTTATTATAATGAAACCACAGCCTTTCAGGAAAAAAATGCTGGCACTTGGCAATATTCATCTCTAAATAAGATGAAAACACAAAGCTTTGGAGCGCGTAATTGGATACAACTGTGCTGCAGATTCAGAGCTTCGCAGACCTCCCTTTATTTCACTATAATGATAATTGAAAGACAGGGGAGGAAGGAGTACATTTGAGAACTGGATTAACAAACTGCCCTTGACAACTGCTAAATTCACTCTGGTTATACTGGTTCAATGTAGTTAGCAGGGGCAAGCCGCTGGTTATAGCAGACAATTGCCAGAGCAAGCTGACTCGATTACCGCCATCTTAATTCTTCCTCCTTGATTGCATTAGCAGCAGGTTTAAAGTCTTGGACTATTAAAAATTGACCCAGGATATGCTTCTGCTATAACAGTAAAGTAGTTTCATTTTTGAGGCCATGGAAAATTGCTTAATATTCTGAAATGACCTTTTATACAGTACTGTATTTGCAAGCTCACATCTGGGTCACTAAACTAGTCTGTATTCTTCTTCAATATGACCAATCACATCACATCACATCACATCACGTGTTTCAAATGACTTAAACAGCCTTCTGTCATACCATTCTGAGCCAAAACATTTTAATAGGGGGAAGGCAGGACTGTCTAGCGGTCTGGGTGTTGGACTTCCAGCCAGGAGGTTGTGGGTTCGAGCCCCAGAGGTGGCCTACCTGCAAGCATCCTTGAGCAAGATGCCTGACCCCAGCTCCATGTAATAGCATCATGTGATTCTAAGTTGCTATGGATAAAAGCATCTGCTAAATTACCTAATTGTAATATAGTATAGTGATATATAGTATAGCAGGTTCAAAACCTTGGATATCTGGAAAAATATCTGGAACAATTTTCACTATCATCAATGTTCCCTTGACCATTTTGAGCTGCAGTACAATCATAGTTTAGTTTGTCAATTGTACAGGACTGTGGCTCAAGGGATGAGATGGAACAACACTGAAAAGGAAAAGGATCATGCACAAGCAATCTGTTGAAGACGTGAGTTTCTGCATCAGCCATCATCTGCATGGGTCTGGTCTGCCATGTCATGCATGTGACAACATTAAGTGGATCCACAGAGAATAGCTCTTGCTAAGTGTTACTCCTTTGTTTGGTCGCATGTAAGCTCGGTGACCTGAATCAAAGGGTCTCGCTTGGACGAAAGAGCTCCTGTGTTTGACGCCCAGAGGGCTCATGCAATCTAATAAAACAGGAGCATGAAACGGTCCAATCACATGGTCCTCATTACACCACTCCTTTGAGTGAAATATAGCTTCACAAAGAAAAAAAAATAGAAAGACATCAAACAGGAGACGTACATATATGCCATGTGAGCATGAAACATTAAAAGGAACAGCATTGGTATGAAATCTGTTTAGTGTGGTTACCAGAAACAAGCAAATCCTGTGAAGAAGTCGGAGTGGGACTTACAACATGAGTTATGAGAAGAAGAGGATCCAGACAGCTGTAATCAAATAAATGGTCATAATTAAATACATGTTTTTTTAAAGCAGTTCTTTTGAAATCGCTTAATATTTTTAATTAAAGTTGGAATTTTTGCATCACACATTTTTGTCAGACAATAGGTTGCTAATAGATGCTATCTAGATTGTAAGTACAGATGTTTCATACTTGTTGGTTAGGCCATATTTTTATTAGCACTGGGAGACTGTATATGTATATGTGCATACTGTATATGCACATATGTATACACACACCCACACAGTCTTGAGGTCCTCTGGAGAGGTCCTCTGCAAAAATTAATAAGAATCTCCAGTCTAGACAGTGAAGATATTGTGTCCTTCTCGCTCACTGGATTTTGGTGCTGTGTGGGACGAGGGCATGATTTATCAAGAGCCAGACAATAATTCTAGAGAGAGTAGATCGAGTAGATCTAACTGATCGGAGTTCTTCCAATCTGACGAGGTCTCAAAGACATCCCAAACTTACTGTCCTGTTCCAGCTATACACCATGGAATGTCTGTTTTTGGGGAAATAAATATTTTCTCATGCTGAACATGTTCATCGCTAGTTAAACGAGGTTCTCGTCCAATCATTGGTACGCTTTTAACTATCAACCACCAATCAGATATGAGGGAAAATATTGTAAAACATTTATTTTTTTTACAATATGTTAAATAAAATCTGTGCCATGCTTACACTATTCATGATCGCAGCGTGTTTTGTCCTGTACTGTTACAGATAGGGTCGCCCATGTGGATATATTTTAATGGGAAACTCAGCAAGTAAGACTGCCAGAAAAGACACAGGATCAAGTAGGCACATGTTTCTTTTGTTTCTTTTGTTTGTAATGAGGCAGTGTCAACACTAATCAAACACTATTTTCTGGCCTGATTCTTAAATAAAATAAAACTTTCAGGCTTAGAAACACTTTACTTGGAACATTGAGAATTGTTTCAACTTGTAGACAGATGAATAGATGATACATTTATACAGACAACACATGTTGTCATTATTCACCACATTTGTCATATCAACTCCCAGGAATCAGTCTTAGAGTATTAGTTAAATCAAGGTGCTCGTTTAAACAACTGCTTCTTCAACGTGTTGGATCATCCTGCCAAGTGCTTAAAGTGATTTTGAATCCATAGTTAACAAGCACAAAAAGCATCGCAGGGATTATCAGCATGTAGCTGTAGAGAGGGCTGGGAGAGGGCTGGGACTCTGGGGCCTTGGCCACGTCTCTGTCATTTTTCCATTCCCCTCTCAGTTTAGGCAGCAGGCCAGGGCTCCTGTAGTGTAATGTAATGTTAAATGAATCTGCCTCGCTATAAACCTGTTATGAAGTTTTAAAAGGGCCAAGCGGGACCAGTTGTGCACAAAACAGGGGGGTGGGGGGTGGTGAGGGAAGGAGCTGCCAATGAAGGTGAAAAGAGACTTTTTTTCTACTGCCTGATACCAAATCCATGCCTCGCTGTTGTCCTGGCAAACGGCAGCGGCATTTGCCAGGTTCCTGGAAGGAGGGGAGTGACATTGGAGTGGAATGGGAGAGGGCAGGGAATGTTGGGAACAAAAGGAGGCACATAGCCAGCCATTGTTCCAAGCCAGAGGAGGGCCCTCAGGCATTGTGCAAGTCCACCTTGACCAAAAGGCCCCTTTGTGGTGTGGTCACAGTCAGCTTTCACGGGCTTTGTTCAGGTGTTCCGTTTCAGGTAAGAATTAAGAAAAATACTGGTCATAGTTAATACGATTTTCTTTTTCCCCCACTTAGTCAAGCCTACAGCATCTGTTGTAGCCACAAACTATAGTTTAATCAAAAGTGGAGGGGATGTGTACATGTTTCTTCAGTGACAATATACCAACTAGAAAAAGGCCTATGTGAAGACCTTTAATTACCCTTTAACAAATGGCCTGTAATTTTGGCAGGCTCTTCTGTTTACATTGTTTGTTGTGTTTTCTCTCAGAGCATTTTACCCCCCACTGCCACTTCTTAATTGTGTAGTTGTTTGGCGTAGACTAAGCTCCCAGGCTTGTGTACACAACTGAAAGATGCAGCAAATTAAAGACTTATCTTAATCCTCGCCTTGCCAAAACATTAAACCTGGATCAGTGTTTTAAGTGGAATGTGTTTGTGTCAGGGTATACAAAGATGCCTATCTTCGCTAAGACTAAATTATACTGTGATGAGATGGGCATTTAACCAAATCAGCATGTAAGACAATACTTATCAACTTGCTTATAAGCCAATATGGAGTGATACGGATGTCAAGATGTTTAAGCTACGTAAAGCAAACCCTTATTTCCTCTGTTAATCGCATCTATTAGCGCTTCGTATTAAGACACACAATAGCATATCAAATGTAGCAATTTTATGCTACGTTGACCCATCAATACTTGTAACAGACTCTCCCGGCAAGGCATGAACACCTGTCTCCCTAATCCAACCAATTAACCTGCAGACTAGCTACCATCTTGGGTTACATCCAACATGGCAAGCCCAGCCTTTATCCCAGCGCGTCAGCCTATGCAATCTCCTAATCAGAGTAACCGAATCCTCCACTTCTATACTTTCCCTGGGCCCAAACAGGAACAAGGGCGACTGGGAACAAGACAGATCCTGCCTGTCTGTCTGCCGGCACCAGCAATGGCTCCCCTCCCCCAAACACTCTCACTCTTTTCTGTTTCTTGTTCTTAGGCTGCAGTAAGCGCACATTCTGGTTTATCCCCGGTCCAAGCTTTTATTCCAGTCACAGATGTAGCAGAGGAGTTATATTGGACAGGTATTAAACTGTGATTTATTTATGTGAGATTGAGAACAGACTGTGCTCGGAGCAGGGCACGAGTCACGTGACCACCCTTAGTTCATCCTCTATACAACGAGGAACTCGCTCTCCACGTGGCTGGCTCCCATGTGGCCGCAGTCATACAAATCAATCTCTAAAACTCATCTGCATAAAACTGCTCTATGGAGACAGAGAAAGAGGAAAACGGTTGGATACAAGGCTTGTGGCTCCAGTCCAGTTTTTAAAAAAAAGAATTCCTATCTTCTTCCCTCCTATCTTGAGAGAGTTACATTTAGACATGATGGCGATTCAAATTAATTTTTAGAAATATGTACATATAGGTTTGTTTTTACACAAATGCTCCAGCAACACCAGTAAGATATGCTGAAGGCAATAAAGTAGCAGGTGAGCAAGGTCTTAAGGGGATAGCTATTACAGGATATAGCAGAGCAGTTTTGCTACAGGGGCCTCTACTGGTGAGGATTTATTGATCCATCTCTCTATTCTCTTATTTCTACCAATTTGGATGGAGGGCTGTGAGGGAAAGCACCAGAGGGAGCAACATTTGCGATACTGTCTTGATTGAGTTTATCGATGCAGCATTCAAATTCACACAACACGGGCCAGGGTACAGAAATACAGAACAGGTTCTCCTCATGACCAAACGGTAACCACGCGCCCATTTGTGGTGGCCGGCTCCGTTGTATAAAACCATCATTTCTGGGAGGAGTTTCCGGGGCTGAGACGATATGGTAAATCATCTTAAGACCTTATAAAAGCCCCTGGATTAGCCTTTCAACATTTCAGGATGTTGTTAAAAAAAAAAAAAGAGGGTTTGCTTCCTTGGTAATGTTGTTAGCTGGCACAATACAGCCTTCACAGTGCAGCTGAGAAATGTTATATCATTCAAGGTTTCGAACATGAGGATAATAGCGAACACAGCTTGCCTCCAGCCACAGCAGCTAAAGCAGTTGTCCAATGTTGAAATAAGTCTACTCATAAATGCTCAGAATCCAGGAGGGGAAATTCCCGGTGTAATGTGCGTAATATGCTCCGCTTAAAGTGCTGCAGCAGCCCCAGGTTGTACCAAATGTTCATGCTTAAAATGTCACGCCGAGAAACAAGAGGGAGAAGACAAAAAATATATATAAAAACAGCGTCCTCATACGTTACAGCTCCCCTATGTACCGTGAAGGGCTAAAGACGGTTTGGGAAGAGGCGTAAGATGAGCTAGACAGTCGGGCCCCATGTTGGGCTGCTGAGAGCATTTGATATATCAGGGATTGGGTGTACCGTATAAATGTTTAATCACCGTCTGGGCTCCTGGTCGTTAACCTCCATGACAGTAGACTTAGGAGTGTCCCTCTGATCGGGGACCAGTGAAACCCCCTGTCAAAACACTGGTCAATTACCTTATCACATCTTCAGGCCTGAACCCTATGGACTCCCCTCCAATAGGTTTCACAGGCACTGCACACAGCCATCCACACGTAGACCAATTGCCTGGGTCAGTGACACACTTCAGTCGCCAATGCTTATCAGCAAACATAGATGGATTTCCTAGGTTTGATAGAGAACAGTGTGTGTGTGTGTGTCTGTGTGTTAATACTTAAGTCAACATAAGGGGCTTACAAGAAACCAAACCTGTGTAAAAAGAGATCAGGTTTGTAGAACATACCCCTTTTATTTGCATTTACAAAACACTGATTGCTGAACTGCATTGGCCGAGTACATAGCAGCCGAACAAAAGTGCCTTTTTTGCGTCAGCTTGATGACAGAGATAATGTTGACGCCAGGGGCTTTAAAAGCTGTCTGATAGGCAGGGATCAGGTTTAATCAAATCATGGGCTTTTGTGTGTGCCCTTGGAAGACATTGTTTTCACACAGTCTCTACTAGTGAATGAGCACTTTATTAACTTAAAGATCAATTGAAATTTTGAGGGTAATTTTAGAATGTTTTTCGCAAGAACTTGTAATACATTAAATGTGTTTACAGTTGACACTACTTGTTAAAATAGAAAAGAAAAACAATTACCCCAATATTTTGCGTCATTGGCCATTCTAACAAAAAAAATAATTTGAACACTAATTACATCTAGTTTTTGTCAAAATGAGGATTACTACCATTGATAAAAAGAAAAAGAAAGAAAGAAAAACAACTGAAACTGCTATTATGAGATACTGTAGATGCAATTGTGTTAGATGAAATGGTATGAATCACTTTATCAGCATTATCGCGGTATTGTTAAAATGGACTGAAAATATTCCAAAAGTTCTGATACACACACAGAAATCACTTCAAGCAGCACTATGCAGGTTTGCTTGCATAAACAATAAAACAATTACATAGCCAATACCTTATGTAAACATATCAAATGTGCACTAAAAATAAGGCACCATCTGGCCATGAGAGGTAACTGCACTTTGTGCACATTGCAGATAAGAAAACAGCAACCAAAGAGAACATTTCGTCACATTCTATGCTCAAGTAATGAGATCTAGTCTAGATCTAGATTTCGCAGCACTGTTCTGTTCCTGACCAGAAGAGCTTGTAAGGGTAATTTCCCTGTTGGCATCGCTGTTGTGAGGGTTTTCTGTTGTTCAGCCCAACTCTGTGAATTAGCTTGCTAAAGAAGCGATTTTTTTTCATGTGCTTGAATGCACTTCAGCTCCGGGTGTGGTGTGAAACGGGCTTAAAGCTCGCTTTTATATGCACATTTGATTTGCTTAAAAGGCTGAAAAATCTCAGGAGCTCTGTCACTGCCTTCCACCATGTTGTCATTGACGCAAAACAAACCCAAGTTGCAGGCTGCGCCTACATCTGTGAGATTGTTACTTTGGTTGATGCTGGACAGTATTTACCGTGAGTTTTTCAAAGCGCAGTAATCAAACAGTTACAAAGTGTATAATGATAATTCAAATTTGAAACAGTAATACTAACCATCGGGAATTTTGCCATGGTTTATCGTGAAACCGGTAACCGTTTAATCCCTATTGTGTTATTGAGTATATTTGCGAAACTTTTGGAATACTCTCCAAAGAGGGAAGGTCTTTTAACCTCTCCAGATTTATTCTCTCTTTAAGTTTAGTATATGCTGACGCTGCAGAACTATCCAAGTTTATTTATGTGTCAAGCTCTCCAAAGCTGAACAAAACAGTGCATTTACCTCAAATGGCAAATTACCTCTGTGGGACAGACATTTAAGAGTCTCTTATAAAGCTATTATAAACTGTAAAGAACTTCTGATGCCAGTCTGAAGTTGCTCTTACTTACTTACTGTACGACAAGATTATGTAATAGTCCTGCATAATGTTGCATCATTTAAAATGAAATGTAATATGCAAACATTATGTCTACAAGGGCTTAATCAAATAACCAATACACACACACACTGTAGTAGGGATTCACCTTGTTCACCATCCAGACGTTGATTGGGTTGATAATGGGGTTGATGAAGGTTTGTGTGTGTGTGTGTGTGTGTGTGTGTGTGTGTGTGTGTGTGTGTGTGTGTGTGTGTGTGTGTGTGTGTGTG
>JAODLI010030519.1:0-19820 GCA_027575585.1 Percopsis omiscomaycus | reverse complement strand
TCTCTCTATCTAACAGAGTGAGTCTGAATGGAGTGAAGAGAGCTTCTCCTTCTCCAGAGAGGAGTCCTTTTCCAGGGGAGAAGCAGAGAGCAGAAGAAAGGAGGAGCGAGAAGGTTGGTTTGTATAGGAGTGAACGACACACCACCTGGAGTTGTGTTCAGTTCTGTTTTATTTATTTATTTATTTATTTATTTATTTATTACATTTCATCCCATAATCCTCTCTCCTTCTCTGTCCCCCTCTCTCTCCTCCCCTCTCTAAGGGAAAAAGACAAATTTGTGTGCAAAGACAGCCAAGTCTTACCAGTGTCAACAGTGTGGTAATAGATTCACTAATAAGGGTAACCTCAAGGCCCACCACCGTATTCACACTGGAGAGAAGCATTTTCACTGTCAGCAGTGTGGGAAGAGCTTCACTAGTTTTGGTAACCTCAAGACCCACCAGCGTATTCATACTGGAGAGAAGCCTTTTCACTGTCAGCAGTGTGGGAAGAGCTTCCCTTATTCAAATAGCCTCAAGATTCACCAGCGTATTCACACTGGAGAGAATCCTTACCACTGTCAGCAGTGTGGGAAGAGCTTCCCTTATTCAAATAGCCTCAAGATTCACCAGCATATTCACACAGGAGAAAAGCCTTACCACTGTCATCAGTGTGGGAAGAGCTTCAGTACATTGGGAGACCTGAAGAGACACCAGCGTATTCACACAGGAGAGAAGCCTTACCACTGTCAGCAGTGTGGAAAGAGCTTCAATTCTTCAAATGGTCTCAAGACCCACCAGCGTATTCATACTAGAGAGAATCCTTTTCACTGTCAGCAGGGTGGGAAGAGCTTTAATCATTCAAATAGCCTGAAGATCCACCAGCGTATTCACACTGGAGAAAAGCCTTACCACTGTCAGAAGTGTGCAAAAAGTTTTTCTGAATTAGGTAGCCTCAAGACCCACCAGCTTATTCACACTGGAGAGAAGCCTTTCCACTGTCAGCAGTGTGGGAAGAGCTTCACTCGATTAAGTCGCCTCAAGACCCACCAGCATATTCACACTGCTATTTAGTATGTATAGAAACCAAAGTCTAATACAGATGCAAGCAATGTTATATGAAACAAATGCTATGTGTTTTTATTATAGTGTTAAAGTGTTTATGTACCATGTGATTGTAAAAGTGTATTACCATGTGTGGATGCATTTGCATCCATCACGCCCTAAGAATAGAGAAAAAATGGGGGTACAAACATTTCCATTAGCTAATCTCCAGGTTAACACGCTATATGTGCTATTGTCTTGACAAAGCTTCAGATCAGCCTAATATCTGTCTGATCACAGGAGTCTTTTTTACTTTGTGATCTCATCTGAATAATGAACATAAATTACCAATTCAGTACAAGTATTACATTTCCACCACAATGCCCTGGCCCAAAGTGTAACCACACAGTTGGTGTCTGGTACAGCATACCCATCGACCTTTTGAGTATCTTGGTTTCTTGTTGTGTTGGTACTTTTAGGGGTCTCTACAGGAAGTGGTGTACCAGAGTTTTGTAGAAGGCGGTATTACATTTCAATTCCTTTATACCAATACTTTACAATGACAATTAGGTCATTTAGCAGACGCTTTTATTCAAAGCAACTTACAATTACGTGCTGCTATTACATGGAGCACATAGGGGTTAGGTATCTTGCTCAAGGATGCTTACAGGTAGGACAACTCCGGGGCTCGAAACCACGACCTTCCGGTCTAGACCACCAGATTACAAGCCCATTGTAGGCGCTTTCAGCAGTGGAGAGCAGTCAGCATGGGCACCCTGACTGGTCTATGCAGCCCCATATGCAACAAACTGCGATGTACTGTGTGTTCTGACACCTTTCTATCAGAACCAGCATTAACTTTTTCAGTCATCTAGCCATCACAATTTGGGGATTGAACACACAACACCTAGACCACTAGACTATCTTGCTCCACTTTATCTCATTATGTTCATCCAGTGCAAATAATAGACCTATAGCCATTTTAATACATTGTTATGTTGTTAAGGCCATCCTTAAACCTACTGAAAATTACAACTGACGTACATAGTTGCATACTGTATATTCTCATGTTCATTTTGGTTATGGTCCTTATTTATGGTCCTTATTTAGCAAATGTTAAAAATGTAGAAGTACCAAATATTGCATATAGTCACCCTACTGCAACTATTTCAGAATTGCTAAAGCCCAGTCATGACACGTAACGTACCCTTTGTCCGACTGGGATTAAATACGGAGTCACGCCACGTAACGTAAACTTTGTCCGACTGGGACTAAATACGGAGGATTGTGGTTTTTCAGTCCGCTCATTAGCAATGCATTTCGGCACAGTGGCACTAATATACAGTTACTGTAGAAAATATCTTAATTAGGTGAAAAGATAATCACTCTGTAAAATTATATTAATATTTCATTGGTGTATTTGCCAATACAATTTATCTGTGTGCTGGATATTACCGTGGTGGGGACATTTTTTCCCACTGTTTATAAGAGTTTTGAAAGATGGCTTTACAAAAAACAAACAGCATGCAGTTTTGCCTCATGGCCACACGGGGAAGCCAATTCATTCTATAAAGCTTTAAATTAACATCATGTCAAGTGTACTCCTAAAATTGAAACTGACTACAGTATCCTGTCTCTGTCTGGAGCTGTTAAGCCCAGTGTAAAACATATGCACACACTTCCCAGAGGAAGTGTGTGAGGCCATGTGTGTCTTGCAAGCAATGAAAACTCTGTAATCTATTCACATGGTGTGCAAGTACCAACCACCTTAACCTACGCTGTTGGATCTACACATGCAACATTTTCCTAAGCAGCTCTACACACCCAGGTACGCAGAAACCCAAACATGTGTTTTATGCCTTCATGATACTAATAGTTAACAGTTTTAACCCCCCGCAAGTCCACTTATATACTTGACCAGCGAAAGAAAACACAAGAGAAAAAAATTAGAGCGGAGAGATAGCAAGCAGATGATTTACTGTGTACTCACTCTTTTCTCATTTATTTATCTATTTAGTAGGGCCATGTGTATCTTTCCTAAATATTGACAGGGGTCAGAGCGCTTTGGTGTTTGAAGCCTTGTTTGAAGTTTGGAGTTGTGCCTATGATATTGTTTATCATTATTTTAAAGAAAGCCTAGCTACAGTATTTTAAACTCTGTTATCTGTAAACTGTGGAATCTGTACAATTGTGTACATTTGATTGCTGTTTGTTGAATCAGCCTTAGGGTAGTTGTACATACAGAGCACAAACACACACACACACATTTGCCACCATAAACTCCTTACTATACCATGTTTACTTAAGTGGTCTTGGCCCTGTTCAATGAGATACAGTAGCATATCTGGTGAAAGAAAGATTGGTGTGAAATTATTGTTTACCAAAACGCAAGATACACAGTTAATTTTCTTTGTGTCATTGTTACATGCCAGACAAAGCGCCTGTCTGCCTGTATTTTCTCTCTTGTTGTTGTTCCTCTTGTTCACTCTGTCTTCTCTCTAGGTGATTGAGGTGATTGCTCTCCACCTGTGTTAGGAGTTCAATCAGCATTTAGAGGTGGCAGTCAATAAAAGGAGGACTGCTGGGTTGTGGTTGGTCTCTACTTCTGTGCTGCTGGCTGGTTGTCAGTCTTCCTCTCTGATAAACTGAGGCTGGTGTGTTAATTCAACTGTAGAGTTTTTTTTGAGGTGGAGGTGGAGGACCCTAGGTAAGATGGGGTACCCTGTACATTTTTGCACGTAGGTAATCTTTGTGTAGATACACCAGGTTTAGTGGTTGTTGCTGCCAATGTAATCTCTTTATATTTTTTTCTAGAGAAGCAGGTTAGGTATTTTATTTGACTTGTTTCGTTTGTGGAGCTAGTGGTGAGCTAGGCCTAGTTTTGTTATATTGCTTTCATTTGTTTGGCACAACCTCCCGGTCCCATCTTCCACCAGCCGTTTGTGAGCTGTCTCCATGCTTGGAATAAAGACCCAACATTTCGCTTTAACATTGACTCCATCCTACTTTATTGATGTGTTACTCACCCCGAATCCATCAAAGGAGATGTAACAGTCATGTATAGGCAATGTATATGCACATTATTAGGCTGCCTTTGAAGTACAACTGAGTAGATTGTGAGCGTTTGTGTTCGTGATTGTTTAGTCCGTTGATAAACCAAAGCTGCAACTATAAATGTGCAGTTTCTGTGTCCCGTTCGCCGCTGCGTGAAACAAGCAGAAACTAAATATGGGAAAGACATAGGCCTATACTGATTATTGACTCAGAATAAATGGGACCTCTAACCGACACAAAGTTAAAATTCTTTGTTTGCTATTAAGACATTGTTTGTGTAATGGCTGAGCATATGCCTCATGTCAACAACTACCATTGTTTTTCTATGAGAAATAAAAAGCAACAGGCATTAACCTAGCTAATACAAGTTGATGGGGGATGAAAACATCCTGTTTGTGTAAATAGCCACAAGAGATGTTGGATAGTAAAATAATGTGCTTGGTTAACTACAAATGGAGAAAAACCGTTGGTACAGATAGTTGTATTTCTATTTGACTCATGGCCAGTCTGCAGATCAACACACTATAGGCTGCTATTGTCTATTGACAAAAGCTTTACCTACTGCTCGCCATTTAGCATTAAGTGGTTTAGATCAGCATAATGGGTTGATCACAATAGAATGAATCTGTCTTTTCAGCGTTGTGGTGTCTGCAGGTATCACCTGAATAAAGAGCGTAAACAACCTATTCAGTAGCAAGTTGGAAATTACCAACACAATGCCCCGGCCCAGTGTGCAAACACACAGTTGTCTGGTACAGTATACCCATCAACCTGTTGATGATTTGAGTCTTATTGTGTTGGAAATTTTAGGGTTCTCTAATGTACAGGAAGGTGTGTAACACAGGTTTGTAGCAGACTGTGTTAAACTTCAATACGTTTATCCAAGGACTTTATACATCTCCTTGTGTTCATCCATCCAAATTAAGTACATTCTCATGCTCATTTTGGTTCGGGCCCATCTGGAGACAATAAAAGGCAACTACTACAAAATTATTAAAATGCCACTACAACAATTTCTGAATTTCTAAAAATGGGTTCTACTGTGGACCTCATCTCCAACCAGAAAAAAAAAAAAATCTTTCTGCTCTAATCAATTTTATGCATTTCGCTGTTGAATTTTAAAGCACTTTGCCGTTTAGCAATTGACTGTTTGAGGAGTGAATGATAACCTTCGAGTAATGTTGTGCAAAGGTATAGGTAAAGTAATCTTGTTACATGATGCCGTCCTTAGTCTAGGAGAATGTTATCTACTTGCATAAACTGGTGGTTAACCAGTTCAACTGTTGATGAATGTACTAATTGTAAGTCGCTTTGGATAAAAGTGTCGGAAAATGCTGTAAATATATTTATCTTCTATGGTTAAGGTCATGTTTTTAAAGTAAAAATGTATCCCCATGTAGCCTACTGTTAGTGTGACCTCATAATTTTATTCTTACACATCCTTAATGTGAACAAATCCACTGGCCATGAGGGAGCTGGGCGTGTGCTAGTTTTGGTGTGCAGCCAATATGATGTAGGGGAATGAGAGGTCTCTAGATCCATTGGTGTTTGCTTGCCCCTCCCAGAAGGCCGAACTCCACCAATGGTGAAATGTAAGACACGCTGACTCCACCTCAGCATGGCACAGAGTTCCCACTGCTGTTGAACGGTGTGCTGCATTGCTTGATTCATTGTCAGTGTATATGCTGTAGAAGTTTTAATACTGTGTAAATTAACTGACAGACAAAAACATACTGGGAATCCAGAGTTTCTTCTACTTTCTTGTTGAAGTTTGGATTATTTCAACTTTACACTTCATGGATGATTCTCAGCCCAGAACATCAAGACTGACTTACCAGGTATCTTTTATGTGTTACGCTATTCTATTTCCAGCTGTTCATCTCTGTGTCATGATCACAATACTGAACAGTCTCTCTATCTAACAGAGTGAGTCTGAATGGAGTGAAGAGAGCTTCTCCTTCTCCAGAGAGGAGTCCTTTTCCAGGGAAGAAGCAGAGAGGAGAAAAGAGAAGCGAGAAGGTTGGTTTGTATAGGAGTGAACGACACACCACCTGGAGTTGTGTTCTGTTTTATTCATTTATTACATTTCATCCCATAATCCTCTCTCCTCCTCCATCTCCCTCTCTAAGGGAAGAAGACTCATTTCTGTGCCAAGACAGTCACATCTTGTGGTAATAGCTCCACTAATAAGGGTACCCTCAAGACACACCAGCGTATTCCCACTGGAGAGAAGCCATACCAGTGTCAGCAATGTGGGAACAGCTTCGTTCGTTTAAATGGCTTAAAGATTCACCAGCGTATTCACACTGGAGAGAAGCCATACCAGTGTCAGCAGTGTGGGAAGAGTTTCTCTGATTCAGGTAGCCTTGTAAAACACCATCGAGTTCACACTGGAGTAAAGCCTTACTGGTGTCAGCAGTGTGGAAAGAGCTTCGCTCGATTAACTAACCTCAAGACCCACCAGCATATTCACACAGGAGAAAAGCCTTTCCAATGTCAGCAGTGTGGGAAGAGCTTCATTCATTTAAATCACCTGAAGAGACACCAGCGTATTCACACAGGAGAGAAGCCTTACCACTGTCAGCAGTGTGGGAAGAGCTTCAATCAGTCAAGTTACATGAAGATCCACCAGCGTATTCACAGTGGAGAGAAGCCTTTCCACTGTAAGCAGTGTGGGAAGAGCTTCAATTCTTCAAATGGTCTCAAGACCCACCAGCGTATTCATACTAGAGAGAATCCTTACCACTGTCAGCAGTGTGGGAAGAGCTTCAATTCTTCAAATAGTCTCAAGACCCACCAGCGTATTCATACTAGAGTATCCATACCACTGTCAGCAGTGTGGGAAGAGCTTCAATCAGTCAAGTTACCTGAAGATCCACCAGCATATTCACAGTGGAGAGAAGCCTTAACACTGTCGGCAGTGTGGGAAAAGTTTCACTAGTTTAGATAAACTTCAGATCCACCAGCATATTCACACTGGAGAGAAGCAGTGTGGGAAGAGCTTCACTCATTTGGGTAATCTCAAATCCCACCAGCGTATTGAAATTGTTTATCTTTAGCAACCTTGTTGGCATGCTTTCTGCTGTTACTCCCATAATAAAATTCCAAGCTCCCATATACGTTATTGTCAAATAAGGCTCCTTTTTTCTGTTGGGCAGCTTATAAAACCCTAGTTCTGTGTTCTATACCTGTTTGGTAGTGCATCCTGTCCCACAGCAGCGTTTAGGCATTTTTCTGTTAAGACAGAACAAAATGACAAGGAGGTACCTTCAGCAAGATCTCTTGGCTGTCTTAATTTTCTCTCCGGCTCGCGCCTACACTCACCCTCAGACAACGCAGCGTTACAAATGTATTATTTAACGCAACTGTACTTCCCCAGTGTCAGAAAGCACCAGCTGGCACTGATCAATGTGAAAAATAAAGTTTCAAGGTTCAATGTAATTTGTTTTGTGTTAATAAACAAATACAGTTTGTGTAAAATGAACTGCAATTTTTTGTATCTAAAACTTCTACTTTGGTATTATTGGTAAAATACTGGGGTATTTTAAAGTCTGCTTGTCTAAAAACACTCCTACAGTGGCTTCAGATAAGAATTTCACATACTGCATGGGACTGAAAATAGCCAAAAATTACTATACTAAATAGTATAATGTCATATACTTTTACTGATTACCAGAATTTCATTAAACCCCATCCCCCCACTAAACATCAGGTGGTTGTGACAGGTTTTTTTGTTCTTTTTTTATCTTCATACCTCATGAGTCTATTACTGATAACAGAGTAAAGACAAAGCTGTTATACACTTATATATAATGGTTTGTGCAATACCTTGCTTTTGGAGGATGTTTGTAGTGCTGTTGAAATGTTGGAGGATGTTTGTAGTGATGTTGAAATGTTGAAATGCCTTGTACTGACACGTATTTCTATTATTCTGGCCACCTCATTTCAATCAGTCAGGCTAAGCTCAATAACACAAACACCAGTTTAACCGCACCACAAACAACATCCTCTAAAATGACCATACAGTTGAATCTCCACCTCAAGGGTTTCAACATAAACTGAACATTATAACAATGAATTATATTTACATGAATATGCAGAGGTCTCAATTTTTTCCATGGCTGTATATATATATATATATATAAACTATGCACAAAAAGTGAAGGATGGGGCCCCTGTCTTGTCCTGCAGCATTAAGGCATTTTTCTGTTGAGGCCAAACGAAATGACAAGGAGGTACCTTCATGCAATACAAAGTCAATGCAGAGAAATGGTTTTGCCCCATGGTGTGCATGGTCTGGCGCATTGCATTCTGTCTCTATGGACATAGTGTCAGTGCAGTGTTATACTGTA
Source organism: Percopsis omiscomaycus (assembly GCA_027575585.1). Lineage (NCBI taxonomy): Eukaryota > Metazoa > Chordata > Actinopteri > Percopsiformes > Percopsidae > Percopsis > Percopsis omiscomaycus. The sequence continues at coordinate 11,391 of JAODLI010030519.1, read as the reverse complement.
AGTGCTGAGTGCTCAGTGCAGCAGAGTGAGGCTGAAAACTATTGTAGATATTTTACTCACAGTACAACCTTTATTGACTGGCCTTTTGCCGCTGCAATTCGTATGATTTTTCAAATGACATTGTACAGAATTCTGAGTTACTTTGATTATTTACTTTTGTTTGTTAACTGTTGATAGTAAATTGTTTTGTAGCTTTTTGTCAGTGTCAAATTTAGCAGCTTTTTTGGGGCAACATGGCAGACAGCTTGCCAAGGTTAGTTGACTTTGTACATTTTTAACACTAACGCATACGAACATTTGCATGTGTGTTGAAAATGTATTAATTACATTATAAACTATAACAGGAAACAACAAAACAAAAGGTAAAAGGTAAAATTTAATGTATTATTTAGCACAACTGTACTTCCTCGGTGTGAGAAAGCACCAGCCGGCACTGATCAATGTACATTCATGCTCATCATTGTGAATATTCAAGTTAATAAGGTTCACTGTAATTTGTTTAATGTTAATAAACAAATAAAAGTTGTGTAAAATTAACTGCCATTTTTTATCTAAAACTACAACTTTTCAACTGATGGAGTAAAGGCATAGAGGAAACATGACTGGTGTAGGCTTGTGGTTTTTGCTATTTTTGCTATATGAGTCTGCTTGTCTAAAAACACTCCTACACAGTGGCTTCAGATAGGAACTTCACATACTGAATGTTATGTCATGAACACCCGTACCCCTTCCCCCCACTTGGCATTAAAGGCACATATTCAGCTCTGCTGCTCATGCCACAAATGCATGTTCCTTACAAATGTGGCACCATTTAAAAGGGAAATAATCAGGCTTTCCAATGTTACAATATTTATCGCCAGGAAGCATTGTTCCAACAAAGAAATAAGATACCAAACACGAATTTCCGTACTTTTTGTGCGTAGTTTATATACACACAGTATATACAAAAGAAACACTATTAGAAATGGTTAGAAAAAACAAATATTGTATGTGTAAGTGCCTACATGCATACATAGTACATACACCACCAGAATACTCAAGCCTGTAGGCTTCTTAGGTGCACACTACACATACACTCATCTGTCTGTGGGATGTGGTAAAGAATGACTCATATCATTTCTAAATCATTCCACCACTGCTCGGTGGTTCATCGCCTGAGCTCTTTGGACCACTGTATAGTACGTGCAAATGCACGGCTGGGTGTCATGAGTGGTTTATGCACAACAAACTGACTGAGACCCTGCTCTGTAATGAAATGCTCCAACTAGCCAAGCAAGACAAACATTACAGGTAACCAGGCCTGCGGGATGTTGTTATAGCTGACTCTGAGCATGCTGGGATGTTACCTGCAGATTTTAATGTGAATTGCTATAGGAAAATTGCTTGGCTACTGGGAATTGCCAGAATTCATGCTGTTAGAAAAATTATGTGTTTTGTACTATGTACTGTGCAGAGCAAGCATGAAAAGGATGAGGATGCTGTGAAAACAGGTAATGTAGAGTGTAGTTAACAGTTAACGGAACCGTTAGTTTCAGTTGAACTGGACACTGGGCCCCTGAGCAAAGGGAAGTTGGCCTTTTCTTACACAGAGGGGAGGGGGCCATCTCTGACAAACAACTCAAGGCATAAATTAGCACTACACAGGAACTAGTTCGGAGGGGCTTTGCTATATAAGCTGCTCAACTCTGTTGAAGCGTCAGTCAATGGTTTAACCTTACAAACTGCATTGTATTGACTCTCTTGCTGCAAGATATCATTAAATGATCTACTTTGGAAAGTCGTGGTCCTGAGTACTCATTGTTTAAGTAAAGAATTTATCTAACACATGCATTACAGATTCATTACAGACATTTTCCCCTGTAAGTTTCTTTTTTAGCCAGTTGTCACTTTGCATTTGGCATTGCAGTGGTCACTTTGAATAAATCTTTCAGTATTATAGTGTAGGCTGCTGCTGATGTCATACCACCTCTATGGTTGATTGGACTCACCATCTATTAGGTTCTACTGTGGTATTTTCCCCACACAGTTGAAAACATTGTCTCTGAATAACACTAAAATGATGAGCTTGTAACGATGCGGTGTCTGGGGGCGCGAGCCGGAGGAAACAACAGACAGCCCAAAATGAAAACACAAGGTACAGGCACTCCAAACAACAGGCAAACAATGACTGACAGCACCTAGTGCTGTCGAACAAACTTAAATAGTCCACAAATTAAACTAAGGAGATGCAGGAGAGTGTGCTAATCACACCCAGGTGCGCTGCGGGGAAGGGGGACACCTGTGCGCGCCGATCATGACAGTACTCCCCCCCCCCCCTCTAAGGTGCGCCACCTGACGTCGTCTTTTGGTGTGGCAAGGGCCCTCCCGCCAATGGTGAGGCCCCTCCGGAGGCCGGACCAGGGATGAGCAGCAGAGGCTGGGCCCCTCAGGAGGGGACGACCGGTGGCTGGACCAAGCGTTGGCCCTAGCGGCATGAGCAGACTGGCAGCATGTGATGAATCATATTAGTCTCATTGTTATTTTCACAAGTTTCACACCAAAACCAACACTAGGAACCTTCTGTCTATTTACTTCCTTTTTTTAAACCAAATGTATAACAAGTTACTTTGAATCATATTGTTTTGATCTTATGCTTTACAACCACCCCGCATGCACACAGTATGCAGCCAAACATCCTATAGACACTATGTTTTAGTCTACACATCAGGAAGAAAGTCTTGTATTTTCCCCTCGTGCTACAGTAAGGCCACAGAGGATGATGAGAGGATTTTTTGCCACTGACTCTCCAGTTCTCTCTTAATCATGAGTTGTTGCTTGGTCAAGTCACAATCCTGCCTTTTCCCTGGTCTTGTCTCTTGTCTTCCCCTGAGTTTGTTTCCCTATTGTGTCTGCCTTGTTCCCTGTGTTTTTCCCGGTCTCTCCCTTGCTCCGCTCTGTCTCCTTTTATGGTCCTTCCTCTCGATGTCCATTCACCGCTCTCACCTGTGTCCCGTTCTCCCCAATCAGCCCTTGTATATTTAGTCTCTGTTCTCCCCTGTCTATTTGTTGGTTCATTGTCTATGTCCGGGTCCTGGTCCTGGGTCGCAATATTCATAAACCCTGAAAGGTCATAGATATTGGATTTGACAAATGTGCATTGTTATACAGCAATCAGCCATAACATTATGACCAATGACAGATGAAGTGAAAAATACTGATAATCTTGTTATCAAGGCACCCGTCAGCGGGTGGGATATATTAGGCAACAAGTGAACATTTTGTCCTCAAAGTTGATGTGTTAGAAGCAGGAAACATTGGCAAGCGTAAGGATTTGAGTGACTCTGACAAGGTCAGAATTGTGATGGCTAGACGACTGTGTCAAAAAACACAGTGCATCGCAGTTTGTTGCATATGGGGCTGCATAGATCAGTCAGGGTGCCCATGCTGACCCCTCTCCACTGCTGAAAGCGCCTACAATGCACATGTAGTCTAGTGGTCTAGCTGTTGGACTCCCAGCCGGAAGGTTGTGGATTTGCTCCCCAGAATTGTCCCACCTGTAAGCATCCTTGAGCAAGATACCTAATCCCCACCTGGTCCATGTAATAACAGCATGTAATTCCAAATCTGCCAAATTACTTAACTGTATTTTACACGTACCACCTACTTAAGCATTGTTGCAGACCATGTGCACCCTTTCACGGAAACAGTATTCCCTGACGGCATTGGTTTCTTTAAGCAGGATAATGCGCCCTGCCGCAAAGCAAAAATGGTTCAGGAATGGTTTGAGGAACATAACAAGTTCAAGGTGTTGACTTGGCCCCCAAATTCCCCAAATCTCAATCGAATCGAGCATCTGTGGGATGTGCTGGATAAACAGGTCTGATCCATGGAGGCCCCACCTGGCAACTTACAGGACTTAATGGATCTGCTGGTAACGTCTTGGAGCCAGATACCACAGCACACCTTCAGAGGTCTAGTAGAGTCCATGCCTCGACGGGTCAGGGCTTTTTTGGCTGCAGAAGGGAGACCTACACAATATTAGGCAGGTGGTTATGATGTTATGGCTAATCGGTGTACACTACCTGGCCAAAAAACTACGAAAATGTGAAGGCTTGAGTAAGACAAGAATTGTCTACATGTGTACATGCGTATGTGTGCGTGTGTGTGCGTGCGTGTGTGTGTGTGTTTGAGAATGTTCAAACATACACACAAAAAGGGTTTGCAAAATTCTGAAGAGCAGCAGGGGTCTTAACCACACTAGACAGGGAGGGTCTATAAAACGTGTCTGAGGGGCTGAGCACTCAGGAGTCAGCACTTTTAAAACACAGTGGCAAGGTAAGCCGTTCATCATTGCAGTCTCTGTCTTAATAGAGGACTCACATTATCAATAACGATGCTCAGTTATTCAGAAATTATGATAAAGTTAGAAAACTGCCAGACCATTAGATTGAAATCCTTCATTGGTTATAAAGAGCCTTTCGAATGTTAAGTGCTTTTTTATGCAAATGTATTTAGCAACAGGCCAATAGATTTTGTATATGATGTGGTAAGAAAGTTCAACTTACCACAACAATGGTGAGATAAATTTAATTACGTTAATATGCAATTGTATGGATAACTAATTAATTTATGTTAACCAATTTATGTTAATGTTTTTTTATTGTAAAGAGTTACCTTATTTTCTTAAGCATGACCAGCTTGCTAACTACATTATATACAGGGAGCCTGAGAATATAAACTCCGAGATGCAAAACACCCCCTAAGCTGCTCTAACAACCCGACCAAGTAAACACTAGATCATTCCAATTTCTGCCTCAAGTCTCAATGATATCTTAGAATAGAGGATGAACAATGTTAAACTCACCTGATAATGAAGGGATATGTTTTCTTTTCAGTAAAACAAGAGTACAACCATCAGTAAAACAAAGGTGTGGTGAGTGTTCAAGTTAAAGCAATCCACCCAATGGGGAATTTTATTCCTTATTAAGAAAAGTAGCATTTAGACATTAACATTCAGGATAAATCCGACAAAGTGCATTACAGACGTACATAGAATATGTTAGGTCTCAATGTTCACTTTTGGTCTCTTTTTATTCTGTCTTTAGTGAAGGCTTGAGCTGGATGATGATAATGTCTTCACTTCTGAAACTTTTCTTACTTGCAGTCACTGTGGCCTCAGCTAAGGTAAGCTTGGCAATGTGAGTTTGTACGTGTCAGACGTGTCTTCAACAGAGAGAAAATGAGTGTGTCAAAGAGATAGAAATGGGTGACATTTCTTTTGTTGCAAATTGCTTGAAAAGGTCAATCAAAAGGGTGTGGCCTGTGGTTCTGTGAGACTACCATGGGTCTGTTCCGTCTATAATACAGGGTATGGCCTAATTAATGTATAATATAAATAAATACTAAGCAATCAAGAGAAATGTTAAAATGTATTAGATGGTGATGTTTACACTTTAGCCATGGTGCTACTGTAGCAAAGATACGTTTTATTTTCTTACCATTTCTTTATTTTTGTTTTTAACTTCCCCAAAATTAGTTCTATATGCTATAGAAAACCAATAGTGTAAGAATTTATTGACAGGCAGAACTAATTTTGTGGAAGTTCACAACAAAAATAAAGAAATGGTAAGAAAATAAAACTTGACTTTGCTACACTACTTCAGTTTTATGAATCTATCGTAAATGTATTCCCCGTTCTAGGATGAACGGGATGCCACGTTGAATCAGACTTAGATCAAAGATTGTCAGTATTTTCTTTTTCTTTTTTGTTTCTGCATTGCATTACTTTTTGCTAGGGAGATCCCAACATACTTCTGTAGTGACTTGGTAAAGTGTGAGAATTTGGCTGATAAATGGTTCAGACACCACTGGAGAAGCTAAAAAAATATACATTTAAGATGTACACATAAAAGATGGAAGCAGTCTTGTGAGTAAAAAAAAAAGCCAATAGATATTGTGTTTCCCAATTTCAGTTAGATTTTCGAACAGGGGCAAAATTGTGGCAGCCCAATGCCAATATTTTTTCAAAAAGTATAAATCTACCCTATTGCCAACTGTACCAACTTTTAACATTTGTTTGAAAATAGGCAACCACAAAATGTGTGTGCGAGTGTGAAAGAGATATCGTGGGTCCATGTGTCATGGTATGTGATATGTGTTATCATTTCTGCAGAAGCACAGAGCACAGAGCAGGGGCAGTCAGGAATTGCCTTTGGACATGGCTCTGAAGTCCGTTGATGATGCTTACAAGTGCTGCGCGGAGAAGATGTCAGCCTTGGTGCAGTCAAAGTACCTCAGTCATGACCTAAAGCAGCAAGACTTTGGACGTGCCTGGAAAATATCAATGTCTAAAAAGAATTGCAGGACAGAAAGAGATGGCCTGTCCGTCAATCATACCATCGCCATATGTGTGTACACACGTGGCCATCCCAAATTGTACGATGTGTTCAATAAAGCTGTTCGAGAGGATGGGGACAGCTATAAGTCTGACAGGTTTAAGTACACCTCCTTATTCTTCCTGCTGACAGACGCCATCCAACATCTCAAAAACAGCCAGACAGAGTGTATGACCACATATCGCAGAACCAAACTTAAATTTGACAGGGGCGTTATCAACAAAGTAATACGGTTTGGTTTTTTCGCATCCTCCTCTTTGGACCAAGGTCATGCTACTTTTGGTGATGTATCATGCTTTGAAATCTATACCTGCTTTGGTGCCAATCTGACAAAATACTCTTCTAATCCTCATGAGAATGAAGTGCTAATTCCCCCCTACGAGACATTTAAGGTCACAGGGATCATCGAAAAAACAAAACATACAGACTTATGGTGTGGTGTGGTGTACAAACTCCAGAGTACTGGAATCAAGAGCACCCTGAATTGTAGATTAATTCCCTAATTCCCATGTAAATCAAATAAAACACAAATATATCAGCTAGGCCTGCTTTTATGCTCTCAGAATATTAGCCAGCTATTTTTAATAATATAAAAAAATTATAATTAATCTGACAGTCCACAGGTGCTTGACAAACTGTTCTTGTTTTAAGTTGTATTAGAATTTTGGTAAAACATTTGGAGATTTTTGTGTATATGTGCTGTCGCTAAAGCTTGAATAAACACAATCAATAAACAAAAGCATTTTGCAGGATTTTTGTATTTTCACTTTTCTTCTAAATAGCAAAAGACACAACATCATGGCCTACTGCAATTTCTCACCCACAACGCTGGAGTATGTATTCTTCTATGTTACCAGCAGGGGGCAACATTATATTTGTTCAGTTGGTGAAATTTGAAATTTGCCTCTATTCACATGTTTTTTTTTTGTCTTAATGTGCTGTATGTATGTATGTATGTATGTAGAGAGAATTGTTCAATTGATGGTAGTAGGGAGAGTACTGCAGAAGAGAAGGATGAGAGCGAGGTTACGACGAGAGGCGATGCGGGTGGAAGTAGTGGGGGCCGGGAGAGGACTTAGGGGGAGAGAGAAGGAGACGACGTGATGATCAGACACCGAGAGGGGGTGTAACTGATAGTTTGGAGGCCGAGCAGGATCTGGTGAAAATGAGCTCCAGAATGTTGGTACAAACAGTTGTATTTCCACTCATGGCCATTCTCTAGGTTAGCACACACTACAGGCTGCTATTGACAAAAGCTTTACCTATACTGCTCCCCATTTAGCATTAATATAATGGCGCTTGTTGTTGTCTTCCACTCATGTCGTGTTTAACCAATAAGCGCCGAGTTCAACAGTTCAACAGTTTTTCAGGACCGCTCAGAACCTACTCCAGAAAACGGCCCGAAAGAGTTCCTTCAGGGTTGGTTCCTGCAGTGGAAACAAGCCATTTTGAGCAACCCCCTCTTTAACAGCCTGGCAAGTTCATTGCTCAGAAAACACAAGCAAAACACGTTTTGCGTGCAGTGTGCAACCGGCGTGACACTCTAATCTATAGAAGAAGAAACTAAAGAAGATGGTTATTTAAAATAATGTAAATTGACATGAGGACCTGGAGCCTCTTTTGTTGAACCAGTTGAATTAAATACAATTATGAATAGCCTAGGTATGGTGACATGATTAGGCCTTCTTTGAAGTACAACTGTAGGTAGTGTGTTCCAGCAGTGTGGCCAGTACATTTGCAGTAGGCTACAGTGGATGTTTGCCTGTTGATTGTGCCCCGTTCTCTGCTATGTAAAACAATTACTATTAATTGAAACCATTAGCTGAAACCATTAAAATAGTCATAGTTCTTTTCTTCAATTACTACAAAAATAGCTAAATGAAACCAAAATCTTGGAACTTGCATCGGAGGAGACGAGATTTGTTTTAGTAGGGGGTGATATAATAGAGGAATGAACAACGCACTAGATGAAGTTGTTTGTTTTTCTGTTTGATTTATTTATTTTCATTCATGCCATACAGTAGTAACATTACCAAAATCATATTGAATGATAAAGAAGGTGTGGCTTCAATTAAAGAATACAAATTATAAAATTACATAATATATCAGTTTGATGGTAGAAAATGTATTTGGTGTGATTCCTACAGTAGCCAGAAGAGGGAAGCACAGATTACAAATCTGATGTGAATCTCCGTATTATAATGTCCCCAGAATTAACAGTTAAATTAAATTAACACATTATATTTTAAACCAAAATAATCTACAAATGGATTAAGAATCTTAATAATATATAAACTAAAAAACAATCACGCAGCACTACCGCTTCTTGATATTTAGGTTGGCCTTTTTCATATAGCACCACCTAGTGGTGAGACTTTCACACTCTCTTCAAATGACGATCTCCTGGTGGTTGTCTTCACCATGTTGTGCCTGGTGAATGCCCTCATTCTGAGCGTCCTCTCTGTCTCTCTTTCTGGACGTCCTCTCTCTGGCAGTGCCACCGAGTCACAAAAAGGTGAATTTAAGTTGGTTTTGGAGCAAGATGAACAGGTGGAAACCATCTGGGGCGCATATGTAAAAAAACAGTAACAAAAAGAAGAGCGACTACAATGTTGACTAGAATTTGGGCCAGGTGTTAATATTCATAACCTACAGATCACTATTCACATCTCTATACAGAGGTCTTCCTCTAATGATAGCTCCATAAAATGTTTATTATCATTTTGTTGGTCCATAGTTTTGTATAATTACAGAAGCATGTATTTTTTGTGTGTAGAAGTTGTAGGACCGTGGATCAATACAGTGTTTTGACCGTCATGTCATGTCAAAATTACTTTTTATTTGTGTTGTATTAGGTTTAGTAAGGAAGAGACAAAACGAAGACTTCAGAAGATGAGTGTGAGTCCACTGAAATGTACAAGACCACGACTCATTTGCACGTAGAGCATGCGTGCATAGCCTACTAGTAGCAAGAGGACGATTCAACAAAACAAAATTAAAACAAAATAAATAACAATTTGCCCTAGTGGTCACATGATTCAGTATGTTTCTGTGTCAATCCCATAGCTAAGCCTGACTCCCTGCAGGGGTCTACATCCTATTTAGGTCATTGGGTGGTTATGCTAAACTCAACTGACTTGAATTTTCGATACAAGTAGATGCAAATAATATCTGCCATAAATGCTGCTCAATACACAGACCGGCACCATAAACAAACAATCTATAATCTATAACTTACTTATGATCAACTTGTACCACAACTGACCAACATTTAACACAATTGGCATTGTCACCAGTATCGGGGGAGCTTTACTATATCAGTTCACCTAATGGTACACCAGCAAAGCCAAACTGGAGAGATGTCTTACCACTGCAAGCAGTGTAGGGACAACTTCACTCGTAACCTCAATACACCCCAGTGGAGCCACGCTGTAGATAAGTCGTACCACTGCCAACAGTGTGGAAAGAGCTTTAACCATTTAAAAAGCCTCAAAAAACACAATTGACTGCAATGACTAAGAGTTATTATAAAATTGGTAATACTAATTTAGCAGACGCTTTTATCCAAAGTGACTTACAAATACATGGAGCAGATAGGGGTTAGGCATCTTTCTCATAGGTAGTTCAACTCAAACCCACGATATTCCAGCTGGGAGTCCAACACCTAGACCACTAGACTATCCTGCCCCCCTTAAGCCTTATTAGGCTTGCCAGCAGTAGGTTTACAGGTTATGGAATAAAACTTAATAGAAATTAGGTAAAAAGTATAAAGACAAATCTGACTATCTTTTATGTTTCCGGTTTCTGAAAAGGATATTTATCACATTGTATGGGTTAAGGCTTAAATTTATAACATTTATAATGGGAAGCCAATCCAAATTATTTAACTGAAATGACTGAGATATTAGCCGGTGTTTCAGCAGTAAGAGCCGGGAAGTTTTAGTGAAGTCAAGGAGTTTTGACTCTGCCCAATAGTACTAGTCCAGGAGTTCATATCTCCGCCTTTAACAGAGAATCTCTGGTGGATTATCCTTTTTATCCCCTGCTGTCATACAAGTCTTAATATCACACAGTCCCTCATGTGTAGACCTGTTCCTTGTAAACAGGTCTAGGTCTTGCCTTCAGCTTATTCAAAATGCAATTTTTGATTTATTTTATATTCCGTGGTTTAACACCTGAGTGTATTATTCAATTGCTCGTCCCCCATGATGATGATAATAATAATGATGATGATTGTTAATATGAACCACTGAACTATTAACACATTACAAATATATACAGATTTACAGTTTTTGCCCTTATATTTATAACATTCGACACCAACACCGACCCCCTGAGGTACCCAGACCCACAACCAGCGTAAGTGCAACTTCTGTGATGGTCCGCTCGTGTGCCAGACCGCGACGTCCTAATGAAAGGCCCGATCCCTGTTGCGTCCAGCCTGCATTGGAATCACAGCTCAAAGAGCAAACCGGGCCTTTCCCTACATTTTGATTGGCTAGGGCTTTATTGTAGGCGGGGTGTTGGAGCGCTGTAGAGCGCCGCACTGTGCTGTGGCGTGCAGTGAACGGTGGTCGTTGGAGAGATTTTCACCATCGAACATACACACTGATACACACTTTTGATCACAGCTGTGAACTAAAGGCGTCAGAAAGGGTGAGTAGCCCGCCGGACTACATAAATCACGACTGTTTACGGTAGCTTTGTGTGTTTATTGGTTGCATTTTTTCGGTGTCGTTCACGTTCGTTGTTTTTTTGTGTGCTGCGCCCTTATCCCATAGACTAGAAGAGATGACCACTGCTGCGAAACGTTGTCACATACAGTGTATATGTAGATAGCCTACTCGGAGTGTTTTTGGTTGATTCATAACAAGATATTCTGAATGGCATTTGCGAAGCACGATGATGGCCATAGTGGACAGTGGACAGTGGGCGTGTTGGGAGTCTCTCTCTCTCTCTCTCTCTCTCTCTCTCTCTCTCTCTCTCTCTCTCTCTCTCTCTCTCTCTCTCTCTCTCT
>JAODLI010030508.1:0-15279 GCA_027575585.1 Percopsis omiscomaycus | reverse complement strand
CCCCCCCCCCCCCCCCCCCATTAAGAAAATAAGAAGGGGGTGTTTGCATTCCGTGACAATACAGGCCCACTAACAACAACTGTCGGACACTTAATATTAGTGGGCCCAAAGCTCAAAATACACCAATCCAATGGTGATGAAAAATGTGCACGCTCCCCCTGGTCTACCTTGGTGGATTTGCCTTAATGGGAGCGGTCGTTCCGGTATTTCAGCAGAGTTTTTAAACTTGGAAGAGGGGGGAGATTACGGGAATGCCAGAGAGAGTTTGGATTATTCACAGCTAGAAAAAAAGATGCAGAAACATCAGGACAGTTAAAACTGAAAAAGGGAAAATCTTCCTCTGCACACAGTCATATGGTTGTACTTGTGTGTTGCAATAGCGCCGTTATAATGCAAATGCATAAAGTGCTTTTAACACATGAGATTACAAAAGCATTGATGTTCCTGCTATACACCTCTACATTTTTGTGAAGGCCAAAATAGACCACCCTAATGCACCCCCCCAGGCGGGAAAACAGCGGGTGGCTGCCTGGTGGCCCTGGAGAATATTGAGCGGGACTGAATGGGAACGATTGGAAGCGGTCTTTTGTGCAGGCAGTCTGGCTTGGCTAACGTACTTTGAAGAGCAAATCAGTAGGAAGCAAAAAGGAGGAACCAGACAGCGACAACAAGAGCTACATCTTCCACATCAAATGCAAATGAGCTCAGTGTGACTACGCTCACTCTCAACACAAAGAAATCCGACTTGTCGTAACGCCACCTACTGGCCAAACTGCCCGCCAGTAGAGTTGGTCAATGTTGGGCCTTTATCGCACATGACCACAACACAAAATACGCAAAGGCCTGGAAAACAGTCGGGCTCACTGCGGCTGCTCTCACTAGGACAACGTACCCTAACTTCTCACTGACAGATCCGACAATGGAAAGGACCAAAAGAGCTGAGGGGAGATACGTAAGGGTTAACTCCTGGAGAAGAAATGCCAGGAGAGAGCCTGAATGAACTCCTAACGCAGTCTGTGTCTGCTACCTACCCTCTATAAGGGACATTCTCACTAACACAGCTGGACTCAATGGACCTACTGCAGGGCTACTCACAGGACATGTCTCTGGACTTGCCCTCCTTGTTCTTTTAATAGTTCTATGCTTCAAAGAGACTAAGAGAGTGTATAATGTAATCTGTAATATGAACCTCATTAACATTACATAGCATATCTCACCATGTGTATAAATATGTCATGCAGGGAGTTGTTCGTTAGTCAGGCTTCATATTAGACCATCAAAGGAGGGTAGCTTTTCAGAGCACCTTTCTCTTAGATGAGTCTCCATCTCCCTATAGAGCAGGACATTCTATGTGTAAAAAGCTTGCAGTATTCCCTGACACAGTCACAAAAATGCTGGGAGAAAAAAAAAAGAGAATCCTAGAGTGAAGATTCCACTTAGTGAATTCCTTGAGGTTAGTTGACTTTTCTACACTGCTGTAATAGCTTGGAGAACAGAAAAAATGACTTTGGCCAAGGAGGCAACCATGTTGCCTTGTACCCTGTAGCAATAATTCCCCATTGCCAACATGTTTTTCTTCTTTTTTTTTTAAAGTATTTTGTCAATTTGATTGGTGTAACATAATCTACAAATGGACAGAAAATATACAGAAAATAATTGATTTGTGTTGTTGTCGTTACTTGTTTAAATGCTTATTTGTGTGATTATGTTGTGGTCTTTCTTGTGGGGGTTGTTTTGAAAGTATACTATGACTAAAGGTACACTAATTCATTGCGTGCCCACAACACCAAATTTTAGCCTCCATCAAGAAGTAAAAACTAGTTACAGCCTTGCCAGCAACGGGCCTACTTCCAAAAGCCATAGGCCTAATAACAAATGCACTACTCCAAACTATTTAATGTGCATCTCCCCCATGAAAAATCACATGCCGTTCTGCATTGTCTTTGGAAACAATTTGGAAGCATCCCTGGTCAGCTGAGTAACCACTCTTATGTGCTTATGGTATTCAGTCACATGTACTAAACTGACAGTGTATGAATTTCCTAAGGGGTACTCTCCCGTTTGACGTTCAGCAGTTTCCCTCCCTTTCAAATCATTAGGAATCAAGACACCTCAAAAGCCATTTCAGAAGTCTTGGGCTAGGCTAGGATATGCTAAGGTATGTGTCTAAATCTAAGTATTATGAAGCTACTGCTAGGACAATGGCTTTACTATTTATTCCCAGTCATCTTTGTGTTTTATGAGTGTGAACGTGAGAGGAGCACTTAGGTGTGTGAGGGGCTTGCACTCTTGCTGGTTTCAGCCAATCGGCGTTGTTGTTTTGGATTTGGTTTCCAAACATGGGCAATTCCTGGGGGCGAAGAGTGTCCCTTTAAAGAAGGAAAACAAACATGTGAAATACTAATTTCCCATGATAAAATGCAAAAATATTACTTCTTATTCCATGTACTTAAAAGTACCAAAGAAAGCAAAAAATGCATAGGAGGAGGATGAATGGACAACACTACAGAGGACCAGAGGCTTGTTTGCATCAAATAAAACCATAACGACAGCACGACAGGAAGAACAGATCAAGTCTAATCAACAGCAAAATGGAGGCAGGAGGTGCAGGAGCTCTGGAGAAGGAACCAAATGCAGGGAATCAAAATCAGGAACTGCACTGGGCAGAAGAAGCAACTCCCTGGACGCCAAGATACAGATCTGAGGGCAGGAGGAAGGTTGGACTGTCTGACATCAATCGTGATGGAAGACGTAATTAGATATAGAATAGGAGCTGGGATCGTGTGCACCCACAACAGCAGCTTTTTTTTACTACAGCTCCTGCAAAACACTTTAGTTGCAATCCCTTATAGCCCAGGCTGGGAGGCATACATGTCTGGCATTACATTATTTGCATATACTGTACTACCCGTTTATTGTGTATAATACAAAATGTTGAGAAAATGCACTGAAATCACAACACCTCTAGATCAGGCAACATTATGGCTTTATCTTTAAAGGGAAACTGACATACCGTGAACCTCAAACACTGTTGTCTCCTATGCAAATCATGCATATGCAAAAGAGGGCAGTAAAGCGGTCCAATTCTAAATTCCAAAAAGATGAATTTGCAAAAAGGAAATCCATAATATATTAAATCCCAAAAAATTTGGAACAGAATGTTGAACATGTTGAATCTGTGGAATCCGTTGTTTTCAACAACTGAAAAAGGGCGCATAGCCAGTGCTATGAAAACCCAGATTTCCTTGGTAATTGCTTGAGCACAGTCTGAGTTATCTTGTGTCTTCATTCTTAAGACATTGGGAAGAGTTACACGGTGGCAAGCAGATGAAGTAAGACTAACGCTCAGGAGGCTTTGGAAATGCTACAGAACTTGGAATGGAATGAGTCTGGTGTGGGTTCAGACGCTTAACACTGTTAAGTTAACAGTGACCGAACAACCGAGCACCACGCTGGCAGCCGTTTGGACAGTTTTCATTCCTTGGTGGACATGGACATGTTGACACACCTCAGAGACTATACTGTACGTGAGAATCACGTGAAGGCCAGGTACCCTCCCTGCTTATTTCATGTTCTGACATGTGTCTGCGATGCATAACCGCTGCGGCACTTTGTCATTTCTCAGCGAAATTACACTTACACCTCGCTGTGATATTATTTCACATTGTTTCGTTTGAGAATACAATGGTAAGACAATAGACTCATCAACCCAACCCCTACAAACCCCCGACATCGTAGCGACAGAGGCTTAATGGGACATTATTGAGAACAAAAGGATGTATACGTCGCCTGGCGTTGTGTTTTGATGCAACTCTATAGAGTCTCTGCGGTTCTAGAGTTAGTTGTGATTAGTAATGTTATGTGAGCTCAACAGGCTGCACCTGCAATGGCTTGGCTGTGTGCGGTTCTGTCTTCCGGAACCATTAGATTGTCATTTGACAATTTAATCTATGACATCTAATCGCTCTGTACTCTTGTATTTCAGAGTACATCATATCAGCTCCTTTTTACATGATGTAGGCTGCCAAACCGATGCTTGTAAAGTTGGATGCCTAAACACTCGATGGTTCATGGTTCACTCCATGTCTGTAGGGTATGTTATAGGGTGTACATTTTTAAAGAGCATACTATATTAGTTATACTGTAGTTAATATTCATTAAAGTCTTCTTGAACTTTTGGCTACCTCATGATATACTATAACTTGAGGGGTTATAATTATACATTTCAGAGTTGTACATTGTCAGTTGTCATACATCTATTGATGTTCAGAGTCTGTGTTTAAAATTCATAGATCTGAGAATCAAACGTGCAGAAGATGAAGCTGGCCATTAAGCAAGAATATTTTAATAAGAATATTTTATGGAATTGTTCTTTAGCCCAATTAAGTATGTTTAACTTAAAGAAATACTCTTTTTGATGATAAAAAAACTGTTTCAGTAATGGTTTGGTGTATTGTCCATTAACCCCACAGAAAAAGCCACAAATGGGAAAGTTACGATTAAGATGATCTACGACATTAAATCCTTACATCTGTAGCGTTAATGAAATTGCTTTTATGCTTCTGTACTGTAATAATTGAGACAGCTCTGGCATGGTTGGAAATTAAAGTTTATTTAAAGTGTATTCAATATGATTATGTGTAATTAGATGACCATCTCATCACATATAAATGACTGATGATATAATGACTCAGTATGATTAGAGATAAGCTACAGTAGATTGTGTCCAACAAATGTTATCTTTCTTCAAAAAGAAAGATATAAACAACTATGAAAAAGGGTATACAACTGTATATTCGACCAAACAGGTCAGTTTGGTCGAACCTATGACTTGGGGGTTCCCATTAAACTGGTTACTATCTCTAGTAATTGTTTAGTATGTGTTGCGTCTCACTGTCTATAAGTGAAAAACCACCACCAAAGTAAAAGAACTGCAGTGTTGCAGTTTAGATTGAATTTGTAATACTGTACAGAACCACAATATTAACAGTCTCTTTTTTCCAGAAGTAGCAATGGGACAGTGAAAAAGGGGGCTCTATCACACACACACGCGCATACACACTGAACTCTCATCTTCCTTTCTCCGCATTACACAGGGGGCATCTATCTAGATAATGATGCCACATGAGGATTAAAGGCAAACACACACTTTAAACAACAGGAAGATAACTTTGGAAAAAGGCAACATCAAACTCAGGAACTAAGATCCTGTTTGGACATAACTGCGTACATAAAACAATGCAGATAAGCAGTATGCAACATAGAGACAAGCTCCAAAATATTAGATTAATCTCTGGTTGCCACACAAGTACATTTTAGTATTTACTAATGAGTATTCAACATATAGGAGCATATAACTCATCTTACTTATTATTGTGCAACCTTTGCATTGGGCTCCTCAGCCACAAGATACACTGCTGTAGTCAAGCAGACAGCTAGGACAATTAGGATGCATCACCTATGGTCAACCTTGACCGACGGAGGCCTACAAAACATCTGATTGTGTTGTATGACTTTCTTCATGGGATCCCACAAGTAAGTTTAAAACACTTAAATATTCTGGCCAATGGCCATACATATCCAATTTAAAGTAGAAGACTGACAACAACAACATCTTTTTTTTTCTCCATCTGCATATTGATTAGGGCAGCTGAGTGTAAACAAATCAATTTTAACATGACAAGTCATCAGTTACCTGCATAGCACCCCACAGAATCCCCATCACCAGCCTGGAATATTATTTCTGTTTCAGCAGGGTGGTCTACTCATTACAATGTCCACTGCCCTTCAAATAGGTTCAGAATGATTTTTATCAAATACAATACATGAATCTGATACTGCTGCAAAAGTACAGGATTTTGAGGTGAACACATGTCGATTTATGTACTGTATATTGACAAATCCAATGGTATAGCGTGATGGAAATATTTAAAGAGATTATTCATGATTTGTCATTCATCTGTGAAACCTGGTATAATGTGCAACAAAATGAGTGCACAATTGAAATGCAATGAGCCGTGTTTTAATGCCTGAATGAGGCAAGGAAATAAGAGTAACAGTGGCAGGGTACTATAAACAGGCATCAGTCACGGTGAAAAAAGAATTAGAATATGACTGCATTCAGCTTCCAGCAAAAAAAAAAGGATTAGGTGTTTCACCTCTGAGTCATCATGCCGCAATAGCATTACCAATCATTATGACATTCCTAAATTGATTTCACCTGGCTTGATGCTCATTAAATGACAAGGCAATGACTGATGAACGTTGCACATGAAATCAAGCAATTGATTCATTTCCTGAAAAGTAAATAATTCTCTGGAGCCGTACTGTCGGTTTTCCAATTCCCATTGTGCTGTCTAATGTCTCTTAATGCAGACGATCTTTGTCAAGAAGCTTTTAGAGCATTGTTGCATCATTACATTTACCAGTAAGAACGACCCATTTCATGCGTCCCGCTAATAGAGTGAGATTTGCAAGATACCTCTCATGCTGCATCATGCATTAAATGTCTGCCTCACAGAGAAATTATAGACTCGAAAAATGTGAATACAATTTGAGGCCAAAGTGAAAATGAGAGACATCTCTGCAACAGAGCCAGCTGTCAATCACACGGTAAAGGCTACACCACCCAGGCTATCTTCCCTGTCTGTTCTCCCAGTATTTACATGTCTGGCTCCTCTCCCATTCCCAGCACAGCCTGTCCTCGGTGGCTGAAATCCTCCCTGGTTATTGCCAGCCGCTGAACAGGTACAATCTTAGCTACTTCTGTGCACTTGACTGACTCTCATTTTTCAGTGGATAGGGGAACTGTGTAATACATGTTTTGATAGATTCCACATCCGTAGGCAATGCTTAGCTCTTCTTTTATTTTTTATTTATTTGAAACTTTTACAATAGCTATTGAAGTAATGTCAATCTATGATGTTTTATGCAATTTTTTCAAGAAAAAATTCATTAACTCATTCTTCTTGCAACAAGAACAACATTATTGCCAGGAGAATTATAATCGTTATATAAATATGTTCAAAAATGAATATTCTTTCCAATGAAAATCAATGATGCATAGTCCAAAGCCTGTAAGAGCCAAAGTTAGCATGCACTCAGTTGTGTATTCCTCTCTCTCAGGGGATGAAATTATAGTATGTGCTCAGTAGGGGTTGTGACCTTCACATCCCTGCATATGTGTCCTTATAGAGCTGGAGTACCAATTAGGAGAATATACAGTGAGATGATATGAAATGATGAGCAGTGTAAATATGGAAAAAGAGGATTGCCTGACAAGTTTGTCCAGTAAAATAACAAGCTATGTATTCTTCCTGTTTTATTAAATACCTTGAGTTGAATGGAATGAAATAATGTAATGTTGTTTGATGCCACACTAAGTACATTGCAATATTATATATTAATATTTCATTTTATCCAAGGCTTGTATTACCATTCATTGCTGCTGGTCTCTTTGTGTATTTGATAAATAAACTTGAAAACATTTGCTCCGATTTCAGGTGGCAGTTAAAGATACACTCCTCGAAAGTGTGTTGGTCACATTATTTAAATTTGGGATAGAATAATATGTTTCATAGCATTGCAGCATTTTGGTGCAAATCATTGTATTTCAATGCAATTCCCATCTAATAATTATATTGGTAATTCTAGTTTTATTACCCAGTATTTGTTTTGCCTGTTCATCTCCATCAATTAAAAAAGGGACATATGCCCCTCTTTATTTATAACTTCTGCTTAATAATTTTCCACTACTTTATTGTTGTTGATTTCATTTGTAGCCTACTACTGTGTACTTACATTGATTCAACCAGTAATTATTTGTCCTCATCAAAAAGGAGTTACAAACCTGAGCAATGGTAATTATTACCCAAGAGCTCCCAATGAATGTAATACCATGGACTGGCCACAGTTTTATCTGGCTACTGATAATAATTTCAATTAATCTATGTATATTTTCCTAAGTAATATTTATGTGGCGTGCTATTTGAAATTGAACCACATCAAGGTGCAAAGTAGGCTACTATGGGTTGTTTATATATGAACATCAAAAGGTACACATTTCCCCTCCAGCTCAGCTCAGATATTTTGAAACCACCGTGTCATAGGGGGATGGGTAGAGAGCAGTCGGAGGAGGGGCACATGCTGTCAGGTCTCTGTATAAAAAGGCCTTTTTATACAGAGACCTCGCAAAATAACACTTTTGTAATGCCGTCAATGCATTTTTCACAGAGTTATTCATTTGATGACTTTGTTGTCCTGCTATAGTGGGTGTTTTGTCCTTAATGAGAACTCATTGTCTGTCGTCGCGTTTACACCTGTCAGAGATGTGCTCCCAATGTAAGCCAGACTACCTCCGCATCTGATGCGCGCACATTATGATCCCAATGTGTGCTGCATGTGTTCACACCTTGCATTACAGTTTCTCAATTGTTTACAAACTAAAACTGAAACTATGCACACAACGGTGAACAATTCCTTTGTTTTCACTCAAATAGCAATTCTAAATCACACTTCTGCACAACTCTTATGATCAAGCCTTTGTATACATGGAACACACTGGCCTTCAAATGCCAAACTCTAATTACCAGTTGGTAATTGTTTTCAACCTGCTCAAACTCAGTTGGCGAAACTTTTAAATGATCTGTCAGAGGAAGGCATAAAACAGAGCTCAGGTGACCTCTACTGTGTTGGAAAACAACGGAGCAACACGCAGCACAGAGAGGGAGAAGTAGAGTTGTACGTGCACGAGGTAGACGAGTTAATATTTTAAATGAAATACGTGCAACTTTGGTTGATCACGTAATCAACCATGGGCTGACCATGACCGAAGCTGGGCGGTGAGTTCAGCCCAATTTGAGCAGCTTTGTTATCTGGGCTTTTAGAGATGAGAACAACAGTCTTCTATGCTGTCTACAGCACCTTTATGGTGTTATATGTCAAGACAGTGTTTAGTGATTAGAGTACACTACTGAGATGCATAGTAGGCCTATACGGTAATATTATTTTGTGTCTTACATTTATCAAATGTGAACCCTATATATACACACACACACACACACACACACACACACACTTTCCTTTCACAGAGCATAGACGTGGCAGAGCTAGAATATTCACAAATGAGCAAGAGACAGCTATAGTGCACATGGTGTTAGCTAATAATGTGATCAAACTGCGGGAAATTCAAAGACGAGTTATCCAACACACACACACACACACACACACACACACACACACACACAGAGACCATTGATTGTGTCCATGTATGTGTGTTTGTCTCCAACACCGAAATCATGTACAAATGAAGCAGGTCCATCATGTGCCATTTGAAAGGAACTCTGACTGAGTAAAAAAGCAAAAGTGAAAGAGTGAGTACAGTCAGTTACTGTGATTGGCCACATTCTTTCAGTAGTGTGTATGACCACAAACCCCATGAGCGTATGTCTCTACTCCAGGCAATGGAAGAGGAATGTAGCGACACTGGTGCAGACGCCTACCAAGCCTGGATCTGTCATTCAAGCCTGGATCTGCATGGCCAGGGAAATGTTTTGCTTGTGATGTAAATGAAGTCCTGTCACACCTTGTTGGTACCACAGTGGTCTGAACCATGTTAGTTTGAACCAACATAGTTTGAACTACAATGTTTCCAGATGTGTTCGGTCTGACTTTCCAGATGTGTTCGGTGAGAAGCAAAAAATATGACAGTTGTGATTGATATTAAAGTATACTTTTATTATATCTAGGTTATTCATATTGTATTCATCAACAACAAATAGTATTGTAAGTATAATAATAATAAAGCTTTTTGTAGAACCAAATAAAAGGAATTTCAACTTATAGGGTTACAATGCAGTTGAAATAGGCTTTGTGTAAATATGTGTATTTAAAAACTTCAAATACTTATTCATACTTCAAATACTTATTAATTCATGGCCCGACATTGTTCAACACAGCACGCTAGTGGCTCAGTTGAATAGGAAGTCTTTATATTTACTGTAAAATTGTATCCTTTTTTGGGACCCCGAAAAGAAAAAGAAAAAAAACGTTTTAAACACTTGGATATGTAACAGACCTCATGAGGCCAAAACATGAGGCCAATAACACCTAGAGTTTTCAGAAACTGAGCTAGTTTCAGGAAACGCGTTTAAACAAGTGAGGAAAACTGTAACTAGATAGACGCCCCCTGTGTAATGCACCTTGTTTTTTTATGCAAACATTAGCAAACGTAACATTACTGTTACAGCCAAATGTATACATGCATGGTGTCAAATATAATCATAATAGTTTTATGGATTGGTAGCCTAATATCATTTTTTCTATAAAGGAAATACCCACATCTGAGATACTGAAAAAAAAACATTCAAAATTATTCCAATTATCCCAAGAATCCAGTTTGTCAAATGATTAAATCTACATCCAGGCTTGTGAATGTATTCATTGAGATGTAGTTATAACACACAGGCTTTGATGATAAAATATGAACATGCATGTTGTTAGCTCCTATTTTAAAAAACACTGCATAATTAGTCGGCAACTGTACTGTGCAAGTCCCAGACCCCCTTCAAAATAACTGAACCTTGAATTACACAAGTGCTCTCTGCAGGTATACCTGAACCCCTCCTGAGGGCCCGCAGCAGATTTAAAATGTGGATTTAACTTTGATGATGAGTTCATCCTCCGCTTTTTTTAGACCAACGAACAGCTGTAATCTCAGAACAATCATTAAACTGTCAAGGGAACAATTGGCCTTTCTGCAGTGAACCAGTTAGTAAGGGGTTGCAAAACGTGTGTTGTGTCTATATTACTGTAATATAAACAGTATACAGGATAGGGGAGGGTCACTACCGAGATTTATTTACCATTGTGTTAATCTCCACAATTTTAATATCTGCAGAATTTTAATGGCGAATGTAGAAATTAACATTACATGCTCAGATTAATGACAACATTTGATTCGATTTAGATCTGGGGTTTTTTCTGTGATGGCTGAGCAGATAACGGATAGTTTAACTTTATTGTAGTCTGCTCAGAGTGTGAATGTAGCTCTCATACAGTACATTGAATTAGCTTTACCTCACTGTCCAGAACATCTAATCCAAAAGGATTTGTAACATTCTATTTAGTGCTGCAGCCTGCAAACATGACGGACAAATTATTAACTTTTAAAATACTTCAAGCATGATTTTCAATACCACGTCGATCCTAAAGATATAATAACGTGAATAATGAACTGTCAAGAACTACCCAATTACAGTATTGGTAAACAACTGGTTATTAAGCACTGACATTGGTTACCATTTTGTGACAAATAGATTGCTTAACACCTTTAGACAACTGAAGTAGTGTGTAAAAAGTGAGGGGTGTGAAAATTGAAAAGTTCAGCAGAGAGGGGTAATATTTCCTGGTCCTGTTTTGTCTGGTGGCAGTTATCAGCACCTGCCAGTCTGATAATTGCTGCTTGAGGCCTAGTGGTACTCTTCAAGTCTTGACAGTCCAATTCAAAACTTCAGACTGCAAGGCTTGGCTGCAACTCTGTAGCTATTGAGTTAACATGATCAGCTTTTGTTTGCTATCAAAACAACTGTGTACATTTAAAAATCCCCATATCATTTTCGACATACTTTTCTACCTTCAATCTAAACATTCCATTTCAGTTGATGTCACGTTTATAAAATGCCCTAACTTGATTGGTTATCTGACTGAGAGCAGGAGATGTAAAATAGACAAATGGTTACAAATGAGAAAGGATGTCACACCTGAGGCCAAATGCCACTGGCTTGTTATACACAATAATTTTATTCAGAGAGGAATTTTGACTAAATTACAAGTCCCTTCAAAACAACACAACTGACCCCACAACTGGAAAATAGAATTTTACGATAGGGGACATTTAATGTAAGCTTGAAATAGGTTGTTCACTAGGAATTTCATGACAGGTATTAGTATTAAAATCATTGACATTATGCTATCCACTGAAAATCTAAAAGAATCATTAGGTAACTGCTACTGCATATACAGTATACCTGTCCCATGGTGTCATATTTGTCAAAGGGAATACAGATGTAGTTTAATGAAGCACATAGTTATTTTTCTGAAGCTTATAACACACTATGACTGGTATACTACCCAGAGCAATTAAAATAGTTCAGTTTAAAAAATATATATATAGTCAAGTATTAGTCTTTTTGTTTGTAAAATATGAAAACCAAGCAAAAGATTCATTGTTGGGTTGCGCTGGAGAGGATTTTTTAAAAATAAATAGAATGTCAGTGAAAAGAGAAAAACAGACAGGAATTGTTTGATTTAAGACGCTGTGTTCCTCTTCAAAGAGTTGTGGGTGTGTTGTGTCCTATCAACACGCTCTGTCACTTAGCCAGGAGATAACTGATGTTCCATTCCCCTCATAACCAGAAGCTATCAGTCTGGGACTTGTGCTTGTATCTTTGCCGTCGTCTCTCAAGTAAATTACAGCTCAGCAGTTCCAGAGAGCTTGACATTTTTGTGGATACTCCCTTCTCTCTTTTTCTTTTGACCTTCATTTCTCTTTTTAAGTAGGCAATGATGCCTATTTGCTATCTTTTTATGTAAAAACAAATGTGTATAATAAATAAGGTTCCTTCTAGTTAAGAAAATATATCGTCGCTGTAAAAAAGGTCAACATTCATTTTAAATACAGTAGATGGGATGGAAAAAAACTGCTAGTTTCGGCTTTGCAAATGACATCTATTCCGAACGTCAGAAGGAGGACTTAATATTAAGTAACTACAGAGTGGAGGGTTTAACACCATTACTTTAAAGTGGTGTATAAAAAAAAGTCTAATATTACCGTAAATTCATTTTGATAAGTAGTTTAATATTATACTAATTCCTTTTGATAGAATCTCAGTGAAATCACTCAAAAAAAAAAAAATTCTGTTCAGACCTGAAATACAGAAACGGCCTGCTAAAGCATTTGCAGTAACCAAATATACCTTCTATACTGCAACACTGAATAAATTAACCATGGACCCACTGAAGCTTGGGTTATCACTGAGGACTATAAACACTGGCAGAAGACACATAGCAGAAACTCATGTTGCTGGGAAGTGAGAACAAATAGTCCTTTAAATAGGTCCTTGCGATTTACAGGAATGCCAAAGTGTCATGCTACAACCCAATTAATTTTGTGTTAAATACACTGCCCAAAAAAAATTAAGGGAACACTGAAATCACGTCGGTTCTCAATGAACGAAATATATTAAAGCTCAAAATCTTTAACATTGTACATTGTGTAAACAATGTACAATGTGAACAAAATGATGCAACAATACTCAATGGAAACAAATTACCATCCGTTTGAGGGCTGGATTGAAACTCGAACCGAATATCAAAGTAAACAATTGAAATCACAAGCTGTTCCAACTTGCATGAATTTCATCACAGCAACTCATGATGTGACTCAGTAGCGTGTATGGCCCCCGCGTGCCTGTATGCGCTCCCGACAACGTCTGGCCATGCTCCTGATGAGACGGCGGATGGTGTCCTGGGGGATCTCCTCCCAGACCTGGATCAGGGCATCAATGAGCTCCTGGACAGTCTGTGGCGTTAACACTTAACGTCCTAGAGGTTCTCAGTTGGATTGAGCTCTGGGGAACGAAAGGTCCAATTAGTGGCATCAATGCCTTAGTCATCCAGGAACCGCCCACACACTCTGGCCTCATGACGCCACTGCACCAGCGTAAGGTCTGACGATAGGTCTGAGGATTTCATCCCTGTACCTAACAGCAGTCAGGGTACCATTGGCTAGCACGTGGAGGTCTGTCCGACCCTTCAAGGATATGTCTCCCCAGACCATCAGTTCTCTGACAAATGCCAGTGAAGCTGCATGGTGCTGGGCTGTGAGCACAGGTCCCACTAGAGGACGTCGGGCCCTCATGGAGTCTGTTTCTGACAGTTTGGTCAGAAACATGCACACCTGTAGCCTGTAGTCAATTTCATTGTGACATCAAGTGACATTGATTCACAATCACTTATGCTTCCTAACTTTGATTGATATCCCTGAAGTTTAATTGACTTGGTGTTATACTGCGATGATTACGTGTTCCCCTAATTTTGAGCAGTGTATTTAAGAGTGAGTGAATGGTTTGAGAGTGAAATTATTTATGTCCATGAGTGGAGGGCATTAAATATGGAAGTGTCTATAAGAGGACGACAGAAGGGAAATTCTAGGTTACAATCCTTTTCATATAGATATGCATGCACAATCAAAATGCCAACATTCAGTATGGAGACCCTAAATGTTATACTATACTCTTCTATTTTTAACAAAGTTCTGAATCTCTGCAATGTCAGTCAGTGTCGTGGGTCTGGATAATTGTAATGCTGGTAGTGTTAGTGGTTCCAAGTGTAAGGAGGCTTAGAGACAGGGCTGCAGGTACACAAGAGGTCTACTGATGCAGAGTCGTGTATTCTTCTCGATGTCGTTTGTGTTTGTTTTTTAAACAAAAGTAGCATACTGATGCAAACTGCAATCCCAAACTTTACTCAACCATACTGAGACAGTAGTTAACATTAAAAATTCAACCCAATCATTTCTACTTTCATTTCTCACTGCTCATATTCCTGTTATTTTGTTCATGATTAATTTGTGCTCAACTGAAATGAGTGTCTAAAGTAACTCGAAAACATTTAGGCTGATATTATTGCACATACATTTCCTTGAGGCACAAATGAGGATTTAGAAGCTGCCTTGATATGGTTGTTGTCCTTGTCAAATGATCCATATGCAGGTGTGCCTACATGCATCAGAAGATTCTCATCTTGTTCACTCCTCTACTCCAGATGAGCCAAAGCGCCTCATTTATTCAAGCATCAAAGGAACTGCATAACTTTTTTTTACCCCCATATGACTCAGTTTCCCAGGGGGAGGGTCTGTCTTTCCCTTTGAATCCCAACCAAACAGGCTTTGATGGCCTCTTTGTGTATTACACAAGTCCATGGAAACATTGAAAAATATAGAAACTAGAAAATGTCTTCAAAGAATATGGGTATGCTTACAAAGAATACTGTATTTATCAAAAATCACTCCTAGAATTCACACTGGAAATTATTTCTACCTCAGAGTAGGACATAAAAGATAGTTGAATTGTAGAAGCTAGAGCTCACTTTCAGCTAGGAGTAGGACTGAAAAAATTATGTCCTGTAATCTTTTTAAACCAGTAACGAATCTACATCGTAGACTTAACTTTTGCACTCACCCTGGGTATACAATCTGTTTGTTAGAGTAATATATATATA
>JAODLI010030497.1:0-19822 GCA_027575585.1 Percopsis omiscomaycus | reverse complement strand
CCCCCGGGGGTGTAGCGACGCACGTCACGTGGGAAGTAGCTTTTTGCTCGGTTTGTTGAAAACTCAAGCTAATGTGCTAATGTGTTGACCCAAGACCATCACACACAGGAACTACAGACCTAACAGAACCTGTGTTTCGTGTTATTAAAGTGGTTTATCAATAAAGTGGCCCTTTAAAGCCAAATATGTATACCAGACCGGCGCACCCAAATCCCTGTGTACCTGTGTGTGTGTGTACCTGTGTGTGTGTGTACCTGTGTGTGTGTGTACCTGTGTACCTGTGTGTGTGTGTGTTTACCCCAGAGCGCCCAGAGGCCTCTGAAAACCGTCCGTCGTCGTCTAGCTTGCCAAGAACTAAACGGAGCACCTGTCAATGAAAGTGACCTGAATGACAGATAGCCTTCTCCCCGAGACAAACAGGGCCATTTGGACAAGCGGAGGGGGGACATTGACTTTTTCGGGCATTCCCCCGGTTCCTTTGCAGAACATACACCCTCAACCACCCACTCCCTGTTCACAAGCCTTCTGTGTCAAAGTCATTTCCACTACAAGCCTATAGCGTCACTTAGAAAAAAAAGCGTCTTCTGTCTGGAAAACAAATAAGCACCCCAGCACAACAAAACCTCCCAGTGGGAACGACATGAAGGGGATTATCTGTCTTTTAAGCGCCCGGCGTTTCCCCGCATATCCCACACGCTCCCCTTTTCCCATCTCCTGTTCTGTGATCCAAATTAACATATCTCAACTGCGGGGTGAAAGATAAAAGTTCCCATAGGAACATGGTGCTGATGGATAGAAATAAAGGGAGCAGCGCATGGATGTGTTTCAGGATCAAGACACAGAGGTTCACTAACCCACGGTTTAGACCAAAAAAAATGAAATAGATTAAGACTTGATATAAAATTAGTATATATAATCTTAAAATGTGTTTTAAACTATGTACACGAAGAAAACAAAGCGATTATTCTACATAGCGAGGCTAGCGGAGGTCACCATGTTTACCAATGAAGTTATGGCACAGCTCCATCTTCGCCAGTAGGTGTCAGCATACAGTCTAAGAATTTCTGTTTATTTGACCTTTAACCCTAGGATGCATGACATGAATGATAATGACCCGGTGGCATAATATTTCTTGCTTAACTTTAGAACAGAAAGACATTACATTATGATATTCCATGTACTCGTCAAAAAACTTTTTAGTGATAACATTATTTCAGAGAAATTATTTCATATCGACACCCCTAGTTTACATACCACAGGTCAAAATGACCCGCAATGGGAAATTCATGATTTTACCCATTTTAATGCATACTAAATGTGTTATCTCAAACATGATTCAAGATAGAGGCCTAAAATGTACCACATTTTCTTAATTTTTCTGTGCTAAATAAATCCTTACAGTTATTCATTACCTTAACCTATGCCTCTTTCCAACAGCGCCACCTATAGGCAACCACGAACTGGGCCTTAGACTGTTGCAAGGGCAACAAACCGACAAAAGGGCTACTGTGGCACAAGTCGCAGAACATTTGAATGATGGTTACGGGAGAATTTTATCACAACCATAGACTGTATAAATAAATGGACAAACCCTCCGTGACGTCACCCATAGAGTTTCTAAAGAACGGGTTTGAAGATAAGTGTGCCGGCTCTGGCCGCCGCCATCTTGGCAGTGTCAGACTCCCGCCTAACTCCCGGCTATGTATAATGAAAGGATAAATTGATGGCTTAATATAATTTCAACTGATGAGTTATATAAAAATTCACCCCCCGTACAGTTGTCATGAATGGGGAAATTAGCTATAGAGACCAAAACCGTTTTTTGTACCAGGCTGGAAACATGTTAATTTCTGCTGTGAAGTTGGACATTTTTACATGGGGGTTGGCCATGGCCATTCGAGGAACTGCAAGTTCCTTATTGGCTTCATTTGCAAGACTTGAATGTTGCCGCTTGGTCACAACACAGTGCATCGCCCCCTGCTGGTACTAGGTGGTCATAGGTGGTCATAATGTTTTGGCTCATCTGTGTACAAATGCAAATTGATTGCATGAGTCTCTCTCTCACACACTCACACACAAACACCCACTTGTCTGTATCTCTCTCTCACACACATAAACACACATTCCCAATGTAAATATTCAAATGATCCTTTTTATCTAAGAAACAGTTGTGTGGCCATTTCAATGTACACCCTGTTTACTGCTCTGGTGGGAATATAAGGTACCGTACATGTGCTATAGGAAAAATACATGGGTTAGGGCAGTTAAATGATATGAGGATCTGTTGAGCAAAAAAAACAGGTGAGTTTCAGGACCTTTTTATAATAAGTATAGGTTAAAATTTGAATTTAATATCCATACATGGTAAAAATCATGCATTTCCCATTATAAGTCAATGTGGGTCATCGTGACGTTTTTGGGTCATGCATCCTAGGGTTAAACACTAAATAACCTACAGTGTGTTTACATTTAGTTTACAGGTATGAATTCTCACCTTGAACTCCCAAAATGTTTGGTGGGGAACATTTCTCCACAGGCACAGGTTGGCTTCCATGGCAACCGGCCTAGACTTACACGCTAGCACAGGCAGGCCTCGTTAACCTTATCACGGCCCCTGACAAGGGAACGCTGTTAAAGTCGGAACACGCCGGGCACCAACATTTTTTTAACATCAAATTCCATGTAACCTCCGTGTACCATGTCCTTTTTGGAAAAAAACAAAAGGAAAAAGGTTATCATGGCATCCATTCTCACCCAAACGCTCAAATTGTCAGTTAATTATTGCTTTAAATTCTGAATCTATCCGATTCACACGCGTTCCGGCTCTATGTTATTATGCGGTGAAGTGTGCTTATCCAGAAACTATCACCCCTGCCTGTGTAATTGCCACTGGCTGACATTTTTTGCCAGCTTTGACAAGCTGATAGGAGGTCTAATCTTAAAGCTGCTCTCCATTTCCCCTAAACTTGCTGGAAGGGTCAACAAAACTGTATATCCCATTATTTGGCATCTCCACTCTTGTTAAGAAATCTGTTTATGTCTGATTGTTGCTTACCAAAGCTCTATTAATACTTGGCAATGGGCAAAACTTGGGTAGTTTTTATGATGCCTATCTTGTCTAGCTTGTAAATTTAAAACTTTATTAGCCAGTAGCATAGCCTATGCAAATTGGTTCGAATTGGCAGCTTTTATTTTCACATATTCCACCCCCAAGATTTCCCTTCCAAGATTAAAGTTCACATCTGTTTTCCATGTCATTATTTTATGCATCAGAATTACCTTCATACATCCAGTTGCCGTCTTGTAATTTCCCTCCGTGCCAACATAAACCTCCACTCCGATTGTGGCTCTGTGGGAGTTGATTAATGAAACAGATTCCCAGCTATCAAGCTGGGTGCAAACTGTTCAATTATGCATCTTGGAATGGTCTCAGATCTCGTTTCAGTGGCTCACGTCTCCTTAAGAGTCTTCAGATTAGAGCATTTTAATCTGAGCTCTCTTGGGGGAAGCCGCGGTGCTGCGTGTGAGATGTCTGGCCAGAGACACGCGCCGAGCGGCACAGCCTACATTTCCCCTACTTTGGGACTTCTGCAGCTGTGACAAACTAAGGACCGGGGAATCGGCAGAATCCTGTCAATTTGCTCTTTCATGGGGACACCACTGGGGGTCTGTCAGAGATACTGACACGAGCCACGACTCGTGTTTGGGATGCGCGGCTGGGCCGGGGGTGGGGGGTGGGGGGCAGGCAACAGGCAGCAGGCTCACGCTGTAAACAGACAAGAAGTCATTGGCAAACCTGGATGCAGACATCTGCTCCGAGGCTGCTTTACGACTGTTAGGTTGTTTTCGCAGACAGTTGCACCAGTTTTTGAATTTATACTTGCAGTTCGTTAGACATGCAGTTCGTTATATTCACATATGGTCTTGGAGCAGAACATAAAAGTGGAGGGAGGCGAAATGACAATTTCAAAAATCAACAGACACATCGTCAAAATTATCTCCTCAATACAACCTTCCCCCAAATTACCTTGGAGACCCGATAGATTGAAGAAATCCACTTTTTGGTCTAACTCGTGTTTGGTTCTCTGCAGAGAGTCCCAGCTATGCTAATGCTCCAACTGCCCTTGGAAACTTGAAACCCATTTCGACTTCAAATTTAAATATTTCTAAGAATACAAATACAGAGGTTATGTGGAGTTACACACAAATATCACCGTACAATTATTGTCTTTAATACTTTAGAATATAATCAGCATAGATTCATGTTAGTGGCTATGCTAGTTCTCTTGTTTTAGCAACATATCAAGGAAAAGCACAACTCCCCTTGAGGTTTATTTCTGTGTTTACTGATGATCCCCTAGTGAGCCATGTAACAGGTGGGTGGATGTACCAAACAGAGATCAAATCAATAGCTTTCAGTTGACATCTAATTGCACACCAGGAGCTAAAGGTTTTTTATTACAAGCCCCGGTCAAACTTCTAATATACCCAAAGCCTCTGGAGTGTGTTGAACTCCTGGCACCTGGGAACGGCTTTGTCCATGAAACAAATGCTTTCTTCGACGTCCCGTTTTCCAGTCAACCTTAGCAACCTCCAATTTTCAGAAGAATGGTTTACAAACTGCAACCGAGCGTAATGAAGTCACAGTATCTGAATTAAGCTCCTTATGAGATCATAGTAATCAACCTACCTTCTCTGGTGTGAAAATTATTAGAAAACAAAAAGGTTTACCAAGCAAGGAGATTTTGAGCCCCCCCGACTTCGAATGTAATGCCTCCAAAACGGTTGAGCTGGAAATTAGTAACACAGTCTCGGCTTTTAATCAAAAGTGACGCGCCTCCAAAAATACCACCAAGTTGAGTCTACTCCAGAAAGCACAACATCGGAGTGTTCCGGATAATACGAGATATGAAGCCTTGAATAATCATGGGGAATAATCGATAGTGTCAAAAATATGACGAGGTGTACTGTACACCACAGAATGCTTAGCAAGGCAATTCCAGGTTTTAAAGGTACAGTCCTTTGTGTAAACCCCTTAGCATATGGACAGTACATGGGCCTGTGGGGATCGGTGTACTACGTGCAAAATGCAGTTGTTGAACATAGCTCTGAATAACTACAAATGGAAAGACTTTCATAAATGGGGGATTGTCACTTTAAAGTTATATAGACCCGTTTCAGAATTGTTTTTCAAAATGCATTGCAAAGGGAATGCAATCCAAGAAGAGCTCCACATTTGCTGTGGGGCCCAGCTGTGATCAGTGCTACTGAAACCAAATGTTTGTTTGTTGAATTATGCCTACAGAGTGATGCAGTGATTCCACACTCTGAATAACTAAAGTCTTACAGACATAGAGGTCACAGTACAAAGTGTGGGTTCCAGGGCTGTATTTTACCTCAGTAATGAGACTGAAAGTCAGGGGAGTGTAATATATATTGGTGTGGCATATTCATATAATGACTGGTCTGGTCGAGGTCGAGTCGAGGTGATTACCAAGGTTAAAGCTATTCTTCTTCTTCAGGTCCATGGGAAACATGCAAGGTACACTCCTTGACGATTGTGTCTGGAATGGCTCATTGAAACCAGCGCTACGAAAACATTGAGGTGCTCTTCTCAACGGTAGATATATCGTACATAGTAATAGAGAAGCATATGCCAAGGAATAATTTAACATCTGTGCATGTTTGTAATTAGTATTTACACCCCTACAGTCTGTAAGGCTAAAACTAAGCTAAAATCATTCAAGAGGCAGAAGTACGTAAGAAAGTACGTAAACAGCGACCTGGCCAGGCCGCAGAAAGCACACAAGGTGCCCCTTCATTTTACGTTGGATGTACCACACCTGCGGCTGATGGCGTAACCAGCGCATGTCACCGCCCTCTAACTAACGTAATTTGCGGCGCTCTGTTCGCTGAGTCGAAGGTTCGATATCACCTCTGATTTCTTCCAGTAGCTGTAATATTGCATGTTTCCTTAACTGTAACGCTTGATGACTTCCTGTTCGCTCAATCGAAAATGATTGTGGCCTCTCAACACGTCTCCTTGGCCTGTGTCCATAGGCGTAGGTTTGGGTAGGCACGGTAGGGACATGTCCCTTCCAATACATTGTATGAGTGAAACCAATTTAAAGTATAACTTTGGGCCGCTGAAAAAACTACCAATGTCATGTCAGTTTAAGCAAATTAACTTTACATTACATTAGTGTCATTATAATCATGAACAATGTCGCGGAACCCGTCTTGCTAATTAAACAAATATAGCGACCCATAAAAGGGTATCGGCAGTAGCAGAGATGTCCGTAGCAAATTTCAACCTACAGTAAACCTACGCCCTGCCTGTGTCTTGCTCGGATGACTGCTGCTGTTGTTTCCCCTATGCAAGCAAACACGCTATCTGCATCACGCCTGCTTTTAAGAGATGGAGAAATTTCACCGCAAACCAGACACGCACTTTCCCCCCGCAGTTTTCATACATACGGAACGGAATAGGTAATCAGTCTCTCCTTTCGCATCTCCCCCAATGTATTTGCACAAAACTCCGACATTTCCCTCGACCCTCCCATGAATGCATATGCATGAGTAGGGAAACCGCAAATTTTACGCTCCCGCGCCAAGAAAAATGCGGTTTGAGCCATTTTGCTGTCTGTTAGGACATACCACGGCATGTTTTTATGCGCACGTTGCGACGAAATGACGCCTAAAACAGGCGCTAACATGTTAGTACATCTGCCCCACAGTAGGCTAGGCTAACGCTCGCCGGCACTGCATTCATCCATAACAAATAGCCTCCCCCGCTGAAAAATCACAGCTTCTGTTGTTCCATCCCCCCGCGCCTTTCAACGGCAGAACCAAAGATAAGTGGATTGCCTTTCTTTCACGCCAGGCCTTTTACATCAACGTTGCCACGTGACGTTAAAATCCAGGCCCTCGGAGTCCGAGCCTCCATTCTCTCTTTAGCAAAACACATGTGAGGTTCCCGGGCGCGGGCCAGCATCGCTCCCCGAGCATCACTAGGCCCATAAATAACCTGTTTGTCTTAATCCGTCAGCCGTTTACTGGATGTCGCAAACAGTACCTTTGGAGCGCGTGGGGGCCAAAGTGCTAGCTGGATGTCTATGCTATCGTGATGTATAAGCTTGCTCTTTGGACAAGGGGGGGGGGGCGGTCCACCGCAGGGTTGTTATGCCAGACTACTGCCACTAATCCATCACCGTTAAGCACTGCGCACAGAGCCAGTTTCAGCGGGCGCTGAGCCACCCCTGCCCTCCTTTGTGTCTATTTACATACACAGATCTGTGAGAGTGCGCCTTGTTTGTATGCTTGTTTGAGGGGAAAACCGGATTCTTGGGGCTTTGAGCTGCAGGGGGAAGAAATAGCCCGCACTGAAATCCGAGGTTATGTAGCGCAGAAAGCAATTCCAAAACCCCCATCTCCTTTGGAAAACTTACAGTTTTGTATGTTACTATTGTATGTTACATTAATACATACAGCAATATATATATACTGTATACATGTGGTTTTGATGTAAGCAGTCAGTAATAGGAACTATGAAAGCAAGTTCCTGTAGTTAAGTATAAAAACAATTTTTTTAATCACTTGTACGAAACCATCAACGTAAGAAGACGGTTTGGGTGAATTTTGCACAGTGAAATCGTCCCTAATGATTGCGTTGGAAAGAAGTATCCCAAGGTAATTAAGGCGAAAATATTGTTAGAAGGAAGCAACTGATGAGATCTCATTGAAAGCCTTTTTCTGGAAGTCATTATTTTCCACTCCTAGCATTTCACTAATGATAACCCTTCACTGGGCCACTCTGTGATTAGATTTAACTGATAAGCAGAAGGTCTGGATAAAAAAAAACACACTCAGTCAGAAAATTCAAAATTAAAAAGGTAAAAAACAACAACCCACCTTTCGTTATCAGTGAGGGAAATGGAAAGTCGTTTCGAATGAGGGTGGTTTTTTAAAACAAATTGTACAATGCCGTACGTGAGTGAGTGTCCTTGTCGAGGCGGCAAGGTGTGCGTATATTTGCAACGCGCCTTAAGGGTTTTCTGCCTTTTAAACTAGGCCTCTCAGTGTGTTCTTGCTGAAATCAGGTCTGCCTAATTCCCCCGAACTTCACTGTAGCATTTGCTCTGTGGCAATAAACACCCTCACACACTACCCCTGCAGAATGATTCAGACAGACAGGTTTCACAGGGGTGTCTGCATCGGCAAACACTTCTGCAGGGCCGTGTTCACGCAGAACTGCTCCGCTGAGGAAATAAGGCAGGAAGGCGCGCGGCCTGTAAGTGGGAGGTTGTTCGTGCGATTCTCTGTCTCTTATGCCTTAACATAACTTGGGGTCACATTACAGCTGCTAATGAGTAATGGTGCCGAGCGAGGCGCCAAACCTCTTGCACGCTAAACGTTCAAAGACATAAAGGTCACCTGTAGTTCACAGAAATGGGGAAACATTTCAGTCAGATTTTGTAATAGATGCTATCGCGCCTTTTGCACCGCCGTCTTCGAGAAGCTTTAATGTCACTTTTGTGCAGCATGAGACATTGATTGTATTGGCATCAAATGCACTAGGGTTAGTTAGAGAGAACCATTCGAATTATGGAGCACTTACAGTTGGGGTTTTGCGTCATTTCACAACATTGTCTCTCGCTGGGCGAGAGACAGAACGAAACTCGGCTCGGCAGACGGCTGTGTTAGCTGCTCTGAAATAGTTGCAAATGGCTTCCCAGTGCCAAGGCACATTGTTAGAATGCTGACAGATGCCAGTTTGGAAACTGGCTAAGCAGACGTCTAGCACAAACAGCTGAAGGACTGTCTGTATTGGGCCTGATTGTGTATCAAAGATGCACCAACAAAGTATAATTATAATGAAATGGAAATCTTGCTCTATTCACTTGCATTCATGCAGTTCTGTTTGTAATAAACAGCCTTGTGCTTGAACTCAAAAAGAAGCACCCTATACTTACCCACTTACTACTACACTATAGGCGCAATACATCTTTTTACATGTACACATTCATTCTCATGGCCTTGTTAAGATTGTAAATAGCTCTTAAACATTTTAAAATGTCACGTTTTGGAGCAGGGTATTTCCATATGTACACTATTGGAAATGTGAATACATTGAAGCCCTGTCTCGTAGATAGTTCCAATTAAAGTAAACTAAACTGCATGGAAATCTTCAGGTGAGATCTTCAGGTGAGTACATTACAATTTACAATTTGATCATTTAGCAGACACTTTTATCCAAAGCGACTTACAATTACATGGTGCTATTACATGGAGCAGGTAGGGCATCTTGCTCACGGATGCTTACAGGTAGGCCACCTCCAGGGATCAAACCCACGACCTTCCGGCTGGGAGTCCAACACCCAGACCACTAGGCTATCCTGCCCCCCTATTGACGTTGACCTGAAGCGATGATGCTGTAGTGTGCGTCAGTATCACTGACTGTTATCCACTATTTAAGCTCTGACTAAATGCCATTTGTGAGTTAAAATACAATCTTCAGTTTGAGCTTAACGCCGACACGCAGCCATTGTATGAACAAAGGCAAAACATTGTAAACATTCACTCCCAACACCAAAAGCACAGGTACCGCTGGGTGCAGAACAGTATATAAATCACTGAGCCGCTTTCATGCACGTACTTGTAAGAAAGATGTGCCGTATGATGGTTTATACTATTCACATAAGAATTGAGGGGAATAAAAACTAAAAACTATTATGATCCCATCTACAAACAAACAAGTATAAATGCCCAAGGAGGGGTTATTGTGTCCCTGCTTTGCTAGCAGACTGATAGCTGCAAAATCTCGGATCCGTTGCTGTGTAATCACCACGGGACCTCGTTTACAGAAACAAATCTGAAAACCGCATCTGAGCCTGTACTAATGGCTCATGCTTGCCGGGGCCCACACAGGTCAAATCGATGGGACTCTCTGGCTTTGAGCATTCCTTTAATGTATTGCCAAGGGTCTTCCGGTGTCACCCGACTCACAAGCTTGCTAGTTCCTCGCTCGGAAGACGAGCCAGGGAAGGAGCTTGTGTTTTCACTTCACCTCACCAGTTTTCATCATTAAACAAACCTTGGCGTAACATAAATAATGTAGATGAAAATGGAAAATTGCTAAGTTCCTTTTTATTTTTCTTCTTTCGGGGCAAGTGGAAACAGATCTCTGCCACGTGTTTTCTTGCCATGTCTTACCATTTCCATATTCTCGACTGTGTGGGCCTTATGCGGCACCCAGCGCTGCAGGTGTTTGACCGGCACAAGGCGTTTTAACAAGGCGTTTCACATTTTAATTGCGTTTTATCGACCCTTGTATAAGCATGCATGTAATGGTGAAAAGTTAGCCTTGTACTCTAATGAATGCTGTTCTACGGATGGATTTGGGGCTGCTGTGGTTCAAATAAGGAATAAAGGCTGACGCGATGATGCAGGGTTGTTTTGTTGACAGCCTTGACTGTTGGTAAATCTAGATTTGCTGTTTTTTTTTTTACTCAGAATCAGTTCTTCTCCCCCTCACCGCCCGCATTTGTGTGTGTTGCATAAGCGGCCGAGCACTTGCATGCCGGCGCTCTAGTCGAGAACCTCTTCACCGCCCAGATCACTCCTCAATGTCACTGAGCAATGGCCCTTGAGGATCAGAAGGAAACCTGTGGTTTATGTACACTTCATATCAGAGGCTACAATCTTCTGAAGGGGGGTGGGGGGGGGTGGGGGGCTGGCGGACGGCGATCCCGACGGAGAACAACACATCATTTTCTCCTGTCAAGCCTTTCGGTTAGGCCTGATCACAGAGAGCAAGCCCTCAGGATCCATGAGGTTATTAGACTCCCAGGGCAGGGCTTTGTTCATTCAATTTTCCCCTCAGAGCTACACTGTAGCAGTGCCCGGGCACGTAGCTCGTTCAGACATATTCCGGACCAGGGGACGAGAGCCCATCTGGGGTTGATCTGGACCCTCTCTCTTTGGACGGCTATACCTCGTCGACAGGGCGGTGCAGTATCAGCCAGGTTTATAGGGGATAGACAGGCTCTCGACGCGAGTACAAAACGGACAGAGTTCCTCCGCTGCAGCGCCCGGCTCTTGAAGGCGTTTCTGTGTGATCCGCGATACAAAGTCTACGATACAAAGTCTACGATACAAAGTCTACGAGACAAAGTCTGCGATACAAAGTCTACGATACAAAGTCTACGATACAAAGTCTACGAGACAAAGTCTACGAGACAAAGTCTACGAGACAAAGTCTGCGATAAAAAAGTCTACGATACAAAGTCTACGATACAAAGTCTACGAGACAAAGTCTGCGATAAAAAAGTCTACGATACAAAGTTGTCGTTCGGGTTCTATAAAATGTCACACCAGTTGTGGGTAAATTCACTAGACACAGAAATTTGCATCTCAGTGGAATCTGTAATGAAGTTTCTTAAAAGTTTATATATACATTTATTTTTGAAAGGCTATTTTTATTTATTTATTTATTTAGGTCCAATCCGAGGCGTGTGTGAATCACTGGATGAAAGGCAGGGTTCAATCCATCTCTCTCTCGCTCTCTCTCTCTGCGCTCGAGGCTTAATCCTCTCGCCGGCACACACGTTTGTTTGAGGAACGCCCCTCACCGTGAGTGCTCCCACACCTCGTCCTTGCTGAGCCCTTGGAAGTGGCACCAGCTAAATGTTCACATTCTACTAAATACATAAATAAGTCAATCCTAGCAAAGGGTTTTCCTTTACCATTTACGTGGTCTAAATTAAAACTCTGAAGGAGAAATGTCTATTTCTGAGCGTGGCCGTATTAAACAATCATAACATAAAAAAATCCGTCTTCAGAGGTCAGAAATCATGGCCATCTGGGTATTTATAAATCTATTCATTAATGAAACGAATAAGCAGGGGGAATTGTGGCATTTACAATGG
Organism: Percopsis omiscomaycus; assembly: GCA_027575585.1. Classification (NCBI taxonomy): domain Eukaryota; kingdom Metazoa; phylum Chordata; class Actinopteri; order Percopsiformes; family Percopsidae; genus Percopsis; species Percopsis omiscomaycus. The sequence goes on along the minus strand of JAODLI010030497.1, from coordinate 7,895 downwards.
ACCACGAGCTGGTTCAAAAGGCCATTGGCCAATAAGCTACGATGGCATACTTCTAAATCGTAATAGTTTATCCATTAAGGAGTAAAACTGAAGGGAATTATTTTGACCTTTAGTTCTTCAGAAGCTGTTATTGTAAGATTATTTTCCCCTCCTCATATTGACACCTGAAATGCATGGCAGGTCCTTGCGGAATGCTCACTCCTTGTTTCCGTGGTTACAAACTACCCTCTCTGTCTTAAAGAAACTATCTGCGACGCTAATACCGGTACATAGGGTGGGCAGCCATAAATGATACGGCCGAGCTGACCGCCAATCACAACTGTGTGGGCGTTGCCTTGTTATCCTTCGAGACGTCTAACGAAGGGCATTTTAACAAGGAGCCTTGCTGAAAGAAGGGGAAGAAAAAATAGGCAGTGCGCTCCTTCAAACTTGACATGCTCAAAAGGAAAACGCTGACCATCTCAAAGTCTTGAGAGAGAGGGAGAGAAAGAGAGACTTGGTATTACAGATGAATCTTGCTTCTGTTCAGCAGTTTCAGGACCAACTTGGGTATTTAGAGTTTTAAACCTCGCCTTTCGCTGGCCCGCCCATAGAGCGGTCCTGCACCGGCCTGAAGAATCACAGAAAAAAATCTCAATCATTTCATCACTTTTCATCACTTTCCAGTGCTCTCACATATTCCTAAACCATGCCAATAAATTATTAAATAAACAATTTCATCAAAATGTAAATTGTACCATCAGCATGTAGAACTCTTGCTCACTACACATTATTAAGAAAAAAATATATACAGGCCTACTACAACCGTGGCATGAGAAAGGGGGTGGGGGATTATTTGAAACTGTGCTTTTGAAATGTTTGAAATGTGCTGTCGGTTGACCATTGTGTCTTAGCTTTTAGGGGAGGCTGCGAGGGCAAAGTTAATATCTGCAGTGGACTCAGTCCTGATACTATAAGCTTCTAATGCCGTAGAATCTGCTCTGACTCACACTCGGAAAGCCGCTGGGAATAGAAATGGTAGTAGAAGAAGAGAGATGCCCGTGATTGATCACTAGAGCTGTCTAGCAGAGCTGGCAGGGAGGTGGTGGTGGGGGGGGGGGATTGGGAAAGCTCGGATTGGAGAATATGCCAATAACTCATTTCTAAAGGAATAAACATTGCTTGAAGGAAACCAGAGAGAACCGGGTCGAAAACATGTGTTTACTGCTTAGCTGTGAAAAGCTCAACGACCTCTGCTTTGCATGACTATTACAAAAAAAAGAGTCTTAATGTGAATCTGTAAAACTCTAACATCACACTGGAAACTTGCTTTCTCCTTTTTCCGCCCTGTGGATATTCAGAATTATGTGCATATAAATTATTTGCAGGCGCCTTCCGCTACTGCCCACAGTTAGCATTAGCATGCTTGTGTAAGCTAATGGGGTGACACATATAGGTGTACCTTGTGGATTTGACAGCTATAACGTTTGTGTCGCCAACACACGCCGCTAGGGGTTTGACATTTATCCATATTTAAGCAGGAGGCGCTGTTGTGCTGGAGGATATAAATTATCTCCCATGCCCGGAGGCACAATTGGAGGCCGGACCCGTCCCTTTGGGACAGGAAGCTACTGTCTGCCTATGTTACCGCAAACAAGGCCCTGAATAGAGTATATAGTAAGAGCGAAAAGTAAATTATCGTAGAAGGAAAAAAAAAACTAACAAGGACAATGGTCCTAAAATGCCTTATTCATAATCCCATCCTTTAGAGAGCTGTATTTTCAGCAATTGTAACTGAGGCCGCCCCAGTTTTCCAAATGAGATTCTTTAAATACACCACCTGTACACAGAGAAAAGGGTTTCGCATTATAGCGCTTGTCTCTAAATTTATCACCTGTCCTGGTTTGCCGAGATGTCCCAAGCCTCTTCCCGTAATGAGACAAGACTGACGCAAGACGCGAGTTTCACAAGACGGTCCTCCTCGGGCTTTTTCACTCCTCGTTTTATATATTTTTTTTCCCTCTCTCTTCTGGTGATCCCACTGACTTTTGGGTTGTTTTGTCTTGCGGCGATCTGAAAGTCAGAAGCCTGGTGCTCAGCGAAGCAGCTCAGATGCCCGACCGCTTTCTCATGCAACACCGGCTCCGTTTATGCTTGGTTAAAGTCTGCGACCCCCCCCCCCCCCCCCCCATGTAAAATAGGATTATGCAATCGTACAGGTAGCGCCGAATGTTCGGCCACTCCTGTAACCCCACTGTGCCATCATCACACTTGTTTTTGACACGGTACAAGCAGAATTATAATTGCTGTTCGGGATTTGATGAAAGTTTAGAAATGTCTTGTGGCCGAGCAGCCGGTTTAATGAGAGCAGGCCTGTATGAACAGCAAACTTTAACAACTACATAACAATTACGATGTCATTGAGGCTAATCCGTAGCAGATGCACGTCTTCCTTGAAGGGAGAGCTAATTTTCCAGATAGTGAGGCTGTGATTTGATGGAGTCCATTTTGACAGGACAAATAAGGAGAAAGAATTCACATACCGTGTCACTGGCATAGGCATTAGCATGAGGTCATCTGATAAAGGGGATTCTATGAAAACAGAGCGCAACCTAGAAGGCCTTCGGTTGAGAATTGACACAGTAAAACAGCAGTGGTTTTCCAACCCCCACTCAGGGGTCAGGCATTTCTTTCGGTGGGGTCTAGAGAGAATTTCAATTTTTTTTTTTTTTTTAAACTTACATTTTCCTATATTTTCTATCATTTAATCTAAAGATTTTCTTTTTTTTTAATTAAAATTTTTCTAACTGACAATAATTCTGTCATTAAAGGTTTTTATATGTGGCCGGAATTGAAACCAGCCTTACAACAAGGTTTTGATGTGAACCTCTGAGAGCACTTCCTTCTTCTTTCGACACCTGAATGCTGACCGGCTTGTATGCCTTCATCTACCTCTCCGCTTACAGCTATACACGGTTCTGGTTCGAAGTGAGGTTCTGGTTTCCTTTAACATAATCCCAGTCAACCAACTGTAGCTTCAAAGTGTGCAAAGGTACAAAAATAATAAATTAGGGTAGCCCCCCTATGTGGAGTTTTTAAACTTAACTTACAAACTTAAGTTAGTTCTACTACTACAAGAAGAATAGCACCCAAACCTATTCTTTACCATTGAGGCAATAATGCAAAAAGAAAATCAATACTATGACAGTGTTCCATACATTTCTCTTAAGAGAACTTTTTAAAATTAGAAACAGGCTACCACAATACCGTGCTATTGACAGGGTCAGTTTTCATTCAATGAATTAAACATCTCCGCAGTCGGATTGAGTTATTTCACAGTGGAAAAGTATTGGCTGAGACTTGAAAAGGGAAGTTATGAGCCTCAACTCCTAAGAGGAAATGATCGTCTTGTGTTTGTGTGCATTTCTGTCTTTTTGCTGGCTTCCATGCATTCTCCCGTGGCAAAAGAACTATACATTTCAAATATGATTTATTGACAATTTTTTTAACCATTTCCAACTATTTGAATCTCACACCTGTAACACACTGGCCCTCATGACCTAAAAAGTACAAATACTAAAGAGAATACTAACTATTAGAGAATACTAAAATGAAGTGTGAAGCAAAATCTAGCATTGGTGCCAAGTGACTTCACTGTGACTTCACAGTGTTGTCTCTACTGTTTGATTTTGAGTATTTAGTTACTTTTAAAGGTGTTTTTAACTTTTTACCCTATTTCCCAATCAATGTCCATGTTACTTAGATTTTCTATGTATCTCACATAGGAGTATGTGACTATCAGTGATAAATTGTAAATTATTACGATTCGAAAGGCTCGAATCAACTAATCGGTTTGCGATTTGACCAAAAAGTTATTGTTCTAAAAGTATAACCACATCACTACACCCTTGGTAAAACTGAGCTGATGTTGTGACGGGGCAATGGGGGCTCTTTGGAAATGTAGTCTTTGCTCCAGGAAACGCTGGAACTTCCAAATGACTCCAAATGTCTCACATTTAACACTACGCGTATTTGTATACATTCATCCAGCTCACCTTAAGCGGCTCTATCTCTGCTCTCGATACGCTTGCATCAAACTGCCTTGTAAATACTGTGAATAAACGCTTTCAGACTGGGTCTGCCAAATGAACTTACCTGTTTCCCCGTGTCGACGCAATTATATTTCTATACAATATTTTCAGTATTCGTTTTCCAACTGCCGAATGATTGCCAAACCCAAGTCATTTCTTGAGCGGCATCGTGAACACTCAGTGAGGACGCGACAGAGGGAAAAGACACGGCATGGCTGAGTCAGACCAATTTACTCACATGATTTACTGAGTCTCCCACACTGCATAAAGCCCACAGTCGCGTGCGTGCGTGCGTGCGTGCGTGCGTGCGTGCGTGCGTGCGTGTGTGTCACAGTGGTTGCACAGAACAAGAACACTTTCCCCGGCCCAGGCAGATAAACATGGATATCAAGCGGGCGACATGCGATTAGCACAGACAGCGCGGGGAGGGATTAGGGTATCATTGCCGGCGTCCGCGTCAAAACTTGCCAGTGTTATTCAGCGGGAAACCCGAGCCTTCAGATTTACTTCCATGTGATTACTACACCCGCAAATCCCGATCGGACAGCTATCCAGATAGGATGCCAACACGCGGGGCCGCGCATTCAAATATCAGCGGCCCCAACTATTATCAATGACAGGCAGACAACGGCACGTCGAGCAAACATCACTTGGCATTATCTTCCCTTCCCCGCACCGTCGGGGAAGAAAATGACAAATGACGAGGTTTCTCAATCTTTCCTCACATTTCTTCACCTTCAGGATTTTTTAATTTATCTATTTATTTATTTATTGGGTTTGTATTTCACTTGTGGTGTTGCCCCCTGACAAGCCTGCGGGGAAGTCAAATTAAATTATTTTATTTTTTATAGGCGGGAGACCATCTTGCCTGAGCGTATTTCTAAAGTCACAAGCGAGGCTGACATTATATCTGCCTCTGCCGAGCTCCGGGGGCATTCCCCAGTGGCACCTTGTCGAGCGGCCATGGCAGTTGTTTGTTTGCATACCGAATAGCTCGGGGCGCTTCGTTGTTTAGCTTGCCGCTCGTCTCTGCCTGTGAGCGGCCGAGAGAGATGTGTATGGCAAGCGTGCGTGCGTGTGTGTGTGGTGGGGGGTGGGGGGTGGGGGGGGGGAGAAATTCACCGGGACAGGCAATCGTGTAACTGTCGTTAAAGGTGAGGAAATACATCTGCAAGACAGGTGGCAATAGGCCAGCGCAGAATGGACGGAGTTGAGCTCGGGGAACGGTGGAATTTTCCTCCAAAAATGAAGAGTCAAAAATTGGACATTCACAAGTGAAATATTAGAATTATTAGACATTTACAAGTGAAACATCAGATTATGTATAAAGTATATATAGATAATATATTTGTGTCTTTTATTTATGTGTATGTTATCGTGACTACTGCGTAATGACACTGGCACCATAGAGCCCCAAAAAAACAGTTGCTTATACATTCAGGCACCCAGCAGTATTTTTGCCCTTGACCTTGTTAACAACTTTTGCTTTTCCCCTGCTACTGATGGGGACCAGGCCGCCTCAAGGTCAAAGTAATTCATAATGTGAGCAAAGTAATTCCAATTCTACTTTACCTTGAGATTAAAAGCAGCGCCCTTCTGAAAAAGCTGCTCTGTTTGGAGATGCAAAATGAATATTTGCGTGAAATGTACCAAATCACCATTTTATCTGCCCGCAAATGAAAGCGCTGAAAAAGTATTGGCTGTTAATGGACGGCTCTAAATATTTTCAGAGAACCCACTGGCTAAATGTATAAACAACCTTTCCACTGTGGCCTTTTTCCGATACATACGTGGTTTGAATTAAGATCCGCCCAACTTTAATTAAAAGTCGCATATGACTCATATTCCATGCCAAGCCAAGAATAGGAGAAATTATAGATCAAAATTTAAGCAAGATAGCTTTTGGGCTAGGGCACACACACCAGCGGTATGCAATATTAGCTACCTTCACAGTAATAATATACCGTGCGACATAATGTATTACATTACACAAACTGCCTCTATCTGCTTGGGGTCACGGTGACCCCGATTTTTCTCTTTCCATTTTCTCCAAAATCTATCTCTCGGGAAGCGCGGCTGCGTCTGTAAAGCAGATAGTGAGGCTGTGATTTGATGGAGTCCATTTTGACAGGACAAATAAGGAGAAAGAATTCACATGCTGTGTCACTGGCGTACGCATTAGCATTAGCATGAGGTCAGGTGATATAGGGGACTCTATGAAAACAGAGCGCAACCTAGAAGGCCTTCTGTAGAGAGTTGAGACAGTGAAACAGCAGTGGTTTTCCAACCCCCACTCAGGGGTCAGAAATTTCTTTCTGTGGGGTTTCATTGTTTTTTTTTTTACTTTCTTTTATTTTCCTATATTTTCTCTAATTTAATCTATTCATCCATCCAGCCATCACAAATAAACATTTTCTTTAAATGTTTCTGTACATTTTCCAAGTACACAGTCACGGCGCCTGGTTTCAGACATCTGGAGAGGAACCAAAACAGTATAGGGCGTTTCCAACTGGCTGCCAGCTCCCCGATTCCCCCGGGACCACCTCCAGTGTGCTCGACTCAAAAAAAAAAGTACTTAGATGGGCCCTGTGGGATGGCTGCCGTCAAGGGACCCTGCCCGTCGGAGGAATCCACCATTTCTTACAGTAGTTCGCTTGACTGCTCTCAAGAAAAGAAGAGAAAAAAGAAAAATGACAGCGTGATCTGTCGTGTTCTTACAGCTGTAAGCATGTTCCAGATTGTAGGGGCCTAATTTAAATATTTGTGTTAATTACATCTAAATGGAATGTCACTAAGAAAGCGGCAGTTAAATGCTACATCCGTGTACATTTTCTGCTCTTGCCCACAGGGGATGTCCTTAGACATTAGATTGTGGATTAGGTGATGGTAAAGGAACTGTTAAAGGGTAGGCCTACACACATTTTCAGTTCTAGTCTTTTAAAGCTACCTGTTCTTTCAAGGTAATTGGTTTACATTATGGTATCCCAACTGCCACGGCAGTTTCAGTCGATATTTGTACTTCAACCACTCCCACCAGATTTGATAGGCACACGTTTGCAACATCGACAAGACTGGAATATGGAGTCAGTTTGTTGATGATAACCTAAACAACACAGTAAAACTTTTAAAAGGGGGTGCTGACAGTCATGACATTGGAAGGGAAGGGAATCTGCTCAGTTAAATCTGCTGAATTTGAATCTCAGAAGTAATTTCTATAATGTTGTGGTTTTTTTTTAAGTACCCACAAGTAAAATATTCACTTTTCATTGCTATAGTATATAAATAGCAATATAAGCTATAAAATCAGTCAGTATACCTACCTGTACACTGACAGGAAATAACAGCTACATCAGAAAATGTTATAGCGTATATTGTTATTAATATACTATAGCAATGAAAAGTGAATATTTTACAATTTACTATTTATATATTACTAAAACACAACATTATAGAAATAAGAGGGACTTTGCCATTGACAGAGCTATGCCTCAAATGATTACAGTAAAAGGGCAGCTGGCATGTTTCACGAGCAGACGGAGCCGCCAATATGCCAAACTACCCTGTGCAGTTTTAAGATGTAAAGATGTAGTGGTACGGCTCCTATTCTTCTCTGTGTTTCCTGTGTCGACTTAGATTAGATTTTGAACCATTCATTCTTCTAAAACAATACGTATATTTACATATACATAAATGTATATACACCAAGCACATATGTACTGTATATATTCAGTAATGTGACAAATCCTGTAGAAAAAAACACACGGCGAAAAAAAAAAGATAAACACACACACAAATATATATATATTAACAAAAATGATAGATAGA
>JAODLI010030487.1:0-19822 GCA_027575585.1 Percopsis omiscomaycus | reverse complement strand
CTGGGAGTCCAACACCCAGACCACTAGACTATCCTGCCCCCTACTGGCTGGGAGTCCCAACACCCAGACCACTAGACCTTCCTGCCCCCTATACCACTGTCTCGCATTATCCTGTTTCATTACTTATTGAGAGCTTGGTGGGATACTGGTTTCGCCATCACAAATACTCACCTCTCTGCTTTACTGTTTCTGTGTGTCTCCTACACACTCCAGGCAGCTGGAGTTATTTCGGGTGGAGCGAACAACAGAGTATGTACAGCCGTTCTCTTTTTACTGTGGTTTCCTTTTTTTACACCATTAATGACCCTGGTACATTGGTTTGTTTACACCAGTAATTTAATTATTTAAACCTCACCTACTGTACTTAATTGTTTTTCGGAGTCTTGGTTTTGTCCAGCTGGCCAGGTTATGTGTACCTTTCACCTTTTACCACATGAGGGCGCTGCATGCTAATGTTACCGTTTTAACAGCCTGTTGTAACATCCTGCCATTTCTGACCTGTAAATCGATGTGACCAATCTAGCCTTTCTAGAAGCCTCGCCTTTTAATAACATTTATGCAGAACCACAGCAGCTTTGTCTTTTAGCCTATTAGTCCTCTTTTCAGGTTGAGGTTGGACAGATTAAGGCAAACTGCATATACCATACCCCAAATAACCAGTCATGAAGAAGGTGGTTCAACATAATGAAGATATGAGTGTGACAACCCATCTATAAATCAAGCGGGGGTCTGCACATGCCCGCACAGTCCTGAGCAGTCAAACCGGACGTGTAAACGTGATTTAAAGATCAGTTATTAACTTAAGCATGTGTCTTCGTTTCATGGTACTCTGGCAGAATTCCCCCCCCTAGAAGGTGTATAGCTAAGGGTGGAGATTAGCCTTTAGCTAATCAGCCTCTCTCATGCCTTGACCGTGCCTCATGCAGCTGTGGAAGACCACGACAGCGCAGTGGACGACCGGGACAGCGACTACCGCAGTGAGACGGGCAACAGACCCCCGCGCTACCACAACACTCCCCAGACCAACTCATCTGTCCACCAGTATCCAATAGGACGCAGGCTGCAGCGCCAGGGGCTGGCCCGGGAGTCTGACGTAGCCCACAGCTGTGAGCTGGACTACAGGGAGATGAGAGCTCCCAGGTAAACTCAAAGAAATATATATATATATATATATATATATATATATATACAGTTCGTTCTATGTATACTTGCATATTCATACACGTATGCATACAGTATGCATGTGCACATACATGTATACAGTGTATGTGTGCAGTCTATACACTGTGTCACCAACTCTCTGTCTTTCATTCTCTCTCTCTCCATCTCTGTCTCTCTCTCATTCTCTCACACACACACACACACACACACACACACACACACACGCCCTCTTTCCTGTGACAGGAATCTTATTACCGAAGCCCCTCTCTGGTTGAATGTTAACATATTCCCTTGGCCACTCTAATGTGTGAGCAGATCCGGGGGTTAGATGCTCAGAGTCAATCCAACTGCTCTCAAAGGACATCTAATGCATTCTCCCACTTGTCAGAATCAAATGCCTTTAATAATGGGCTTCTGAAAAACATTTTATTTGTTCCTCTGAGCTTTTTGTTCAAGAGTAAACCTTCAAGGCTCCAGGTTGCCGAGAGTGACATTGAGTATTATAGCCTTTGATATGGTTTTCTTATTGCAGAAAAAATGTCTATGAAATTCTGTTGTAATGACACTAATCATGCTAAATAAATAATTCCATTTACATATCAATAATGAGGAGAATCACTCACGAGGATCTTTTTTTTGTACAGTTTGGTTCCGCCTTTTCATCTGCTATCTTTTCTTTGTCTTTTATCCTGTCTAATCTTTGGTTTTTCTTTTTCTTGCTTTGAACACTTTTCCCACTGCTTCCTGCATGCATGGCCTTGTTGTTGTCTTTCACCTCAGGCGGTCCAAGAGAAAAGGGGTCAGAATCACCCCTGTTGACTCTGGTATGGGCGTGGAGGACTGGGAGAATATATACAACGTTCCCGAGTCGGGAATCCTGGATGATTACTTGGATACTGAACAGAAGGCCTGGGAGGACGAAGAGAAGAGCATCATCTATCGCATCAGCGACAGCTCCAGTGAGGCCAAAGGCAGCCGGTTTTACCAGACCGTGGAGTGTGATATTCAGTCTCCGGAGGAAGTGGACGACGCTGGCAGGGGGCGTCCGGGCGTTGGCGGTGGAGAAGTGCGTTTGGTTTACAAGGAAGCGGGTAGTTTTGAAGACGAGTTGTCTCCTCCGGAAATTGATATAATTCCCTCAGTCAAGCAGCTACGACAGCAGTCGTGCAGCGAAGGGCTGCTGTATAAGACGAGACTGTGGGCCAAAACTGCGTTGGAAGGCACGCTTCAGAGCTACGCAGCTTACCGCGAGGAAGAGGCAGCAAGGGAAGAAGCTTCCAGGATCAGGATGAGGAGCGAGTACAGTTCGGTAGGTTCAGATGAGATGCAGTTCTCCTTTGGATCTGAAGAGGAGCTGGATGATCTGACATTTATTGAAGGGGACGTCACCTATGAATACGAAAGCTACTACTATCCAGACAAGTACGTGTGTCCCATCGAAGGTCAGAGTTATTGGAGCAGTGGGCCTGAAGAAGGTCATCTACTGCCTCCAGGGGATGAACCGGGGGATGAATATATAGACCCCATGGGGGAACTTAGGAACTTGGTTCACTCTGTGTCAGAGTACCTGGCTGTCAAAGAGGAGGAGATCAACAAATTTGAATTGATGCCTAAACCAATCAGGAGAAAACTCCCATCATTGCCACAAAAAGACACTAAAAAGACACAAATTGAGGAAAGTAAGTCACAAGATGAGGAAGATAAGACACAAGATGAGGAAGATAAGACACAAGATGAGGAAGATAAGACACAAGATGAGGACACTAAGACACACAATGCGGACAGTAAGACACAAGATGAAGCTAAGTGCAATGAGGCTGACTCAGCTAAAGTTAAGGAGGACACTGCTGTTGAGCAGGGCCTTGTTGGGGTAAAGAATGCCATGAGCTCCTTACTTGGCACCATCACAGGTGCCAAGCCAACTCTTGAGGCTGCAGAGGCCTCTGGCACAACTCAAACTCCTTCTCCTGTGCCTCCACAAACAGAGTCTGGATTTTCAAAACTTTTATCCTTTATCTCCAAGCCTGGTGCTGAAGCCTCAGAGAGCCCTGGTCCTACTGCCACAGATCCATCTACCTCCCCGGTTCCACCACAAGCTGAATCTGGCATTTCAAAGCTCTTCTCTTTCGTCTCAAAGCCTGGTACTGAAGTCCCAGAGAGCCCTGGACCTACCCAGGAGCCATCTACCACCCAAAATGAGTCTGGCATTTCAAAGCTACTGTCATTTATCCCTAAAACTGGTAGCGGTACACCACCAGTGGCCATAGTTCCTCCTGCCCCTCAAGAACCCATTAAAGAGAAGAAATTCTCCCTCCAGTCTCTTATGCCTTTTCAGTCCTCTGAACCCAGTCAACCAGCTGAAGTGGATCAAGGATCAACTGAAGGTGGAACAGAGACTAATCCACCATCTGTTGTTGATTCTGTATTGGGAAGGCTTAGTCCAATGAGACTTTTTTCAAGAGAGCCTTCTCCCCAGCCACCTGAGCAAAGAAGTACTTCAGCAGGAAGTAATGAATCAGGGAAGGATTCCATGGACAGAGCTAGGAGTCCAGAGAGGGCTGGCTCAGAAGGAGAACGACAGTCATCTGGTGAGAGAAGACCAGGTTCAGAAAGTGGATCTGTTGAGCTTCTACTAGGTTCAGAAAGTGGATCTGTTGAGCTTCTGCCTTGTTCTGGAAGTGGATCTGTTGAACTTCTGCCTTGTTCTGGAAGTGGATCTGTTGAGCTTCTTCCTGAAACAGAGTCATCGGGCGAGGTCCCTGATACTCAGATGAGAAGATCTTGTGCACTTTCGGAGCAAAAATCTGAAGGCTCTGCCGAAGACACTGGATTCTTCAGTCCTTTTAAGAAATCTTTCTCTTCTCTCATATCAACAGCTTCTTCTGAAACCCCCCCACAGTCAGATAACAAGCCTGCAGATGAGTCCTTTTTGGGCAGCAAACTGAAACTACCATTTTTCTCTTCTGAAAATGTCTCCACACCACAGCCACCCAAAACAGAAGGAGGCATTCTCTCTGGGTTTCTAAAGCTTGCCACTGGCGAAGATACCAGTGCTACAAAAAGTGCCCCACTTAGCCCTGCAAGAACCCCCTCTCCAAACCGTGCTACGCTTCTCGAAAGTGTACCAAAAGGAAATGCAGAAACTGGCTGGTTTTCTAACCTATTTAAGGCAGCCCCAAGTGAACCATCTCAGCAGCCCTCAAAGCCTCAAATCCCACCCACTGTAACGCTAACCAAGCCTACCGATCAAAATGAGACAAACCCTGAAGAGACGGTGGCAGAAACAAAGAATGGGACTGATCCTCCATCAGAAGTGTCCAAAGTACCTGAGGCAGATCCCCAATCTCAGCCTGAAGTAGATGCCTCATCAGAGCAAATTAAATCACAGCCAACACATCAAGCCCTGCAGACTCGAGGCATTCTTTCTGGACCGGTGAAACAAGGATCAAAAGATGATGTGTCCGCTGTCAATAAAGCTCAGGGAGAGACTGGTGGACTCTCCACTGGGCTGTTTTCTTCATCTCCTCAAACTAGTCTGCCACAGCAGAGTTCTGTATCTGAACCGTCCTGTGGAGGTGCACAGCCCGGAGGGTTATTGTCAGGCTCTCTGAAAACGGACACAGTATCGGCCTCCACAGGGCCCCAGCCTGGTGAAGTTGACCAGCAAGATACCAAGGCAGGACTTCAGCAGGTCTCAACTCAAGGTTCAACTCCTCCTCAACCAGGAGGCTTTTTGTCAGGATTTCTTAAATTAGGTTCTGGAGAAACCTCTTCCTTAGATAAAGAACATCCTGGACAGACACCACAACAAGAGAGATGGCCTGTGCAAACCACCCAGCACCCTTCTCCAAAGGCAGAAGCTGCAACAGCACAACAATCTGGTGGATTATTTGGGGGTTTGTTCAAGATGACAGACACAATTCCACAGAAAGGTGGTCCCGCTGGACAGCCCAGCCAACAAGCTCAGCAACCAGGCAACATGCTTTCTGGATTCTTCAACAAGATTGTGGAATCTAGTCCTACCCCTCCACAGCCACAACCAGCTGCTAGTCAAGTGCATAACCAGGCACAAAAACCTCCGCAGCAACCCTCTCCCCAGCAAGGAGGCTTCCTGTCAGGTCTCTTTGGTATGAGTAGCCCAGATTCTTCTCAAAGCCAAGCAGCTCTACCTCAGCAGCGTGGCCCTAATCAGCAGCCAGGAAGTAGGCAAAACCTGCAGAGACAAAAACCTGCAGAGGCCCCACAACAGCTGCCGCCTAGCGGTGCTGGAGGAATGCTCTCTGGATTATTTAACAAAATTTCAGATGCTGGCGCTCCACAGCCACCAGCAGGTGCTCAACCAGGACTACAACAACAGACAACAACACCAGCTCAAACCGCACCGCAGCCCAGTCAGCAGGGAGGTTTCCTCTCTGGGTTATTTTCAGGGGGGATGGCTCCTCCGGCACAACAGCAACCTCCTGGTAATAAACCAAACCAGCAGCAACCACAGCAAGGTATCAGACAACCACTGCAAAGGCAAAACCAAATTCAACCTCCGCCGTCTGCTGCTTCTGCCCCTGAGCCACAACAGGGTGGACTGCTGTCAGGGCTTTTTAACAGGTTAGCACCCGAAGGTGCACCCCAACAGTCCACACCCCAAAGTGGGCCCCAGCAAAGTATGACAAATATCCCAGGACAAGGGCATTCTTCAGGGCAACAGACAGGCCATTCCAGCCAACAAGGAGGGTTCCTTTCGGGTCTCTTTGGTCAGACATCGTCACAGCAAGCAAAAACACAGACTCCGCCACAAGGGACAGCCCAGCAGCCTAATCAAAGTGGAGGGTTGCTTTCAGGTTTTCTCAACCTTGCTTCTGGTGAAAGTGAAATTCAGCAATCACCTCAACCAACCCAGGCTGCTAAACCCCCCGTCAGGCCAGAGCAAATCCCACCTAAGTCTGACTCAGGAGGGTTATTATCTGGCCTTTTAAGTAAAATATCTGCCACTGAGGAGCAGCCATCATCACCTGTTGGCCAGAATCCTCAACCAACACACCAACAACAACACAAACCGCAGGCTAAAGCAGTTCAGGGACGACCTCTGATTCAAAGAGCCAAACCAGTGGAGCTGCAGTCCTCCCAGGACATTGCAGCAGACAAGAATCCCAATGTGCCAGCACAGAAAGGGTTCCTTTCAAGCCTGTTTGGTGTTGCAGAGGAGATTCCTTCATCAAAGGCACAGCAGACACCAATCTCCCACCAGGAGGAGGAACCAAAATCTTGCGGTACATCTCCTGGTTTATTATCAAGTATCTTCAAAACAAGCTACAGCACTTCTAGCACCACTGCAGTTGTAAAAGAACCAGAAAAAGGACTTCTTAATCGTTTAGTACCAAAAAGCAAAGAACATATGCCTGCAAGCACTACTACAGTAACCACAAGTGGACCTATTGCTATGTCTGATGTTCACTTAATAACCAAACCTCAACAAACTCAAGTTTGGCCAGATCCCCCAATTCCCCCTACCCAGCATTACCTAGATGAAATACAGCGTCTTTTGTATGGCACAGCAGGAGAGTACGGTTACCAGGACCTTTTGTACAACTTTGCACAGCATGGTGTGATTCCACCAGAGCTCTATGAGCATCAGTGTCTCATAGAGGCTCTTCTTTGGCAACAACTGAATGATTATGCCCTTGCAGAGGCCCCCGCTGCCCACGATCAGGAGACCCACCGGGCAAGCCAAGAATACATGCCACCTACCGTGATAGAACCCACTTGGGAGAGTCATGCAAGGCTGAATCCCAAAGAAATTGACACCACACAATTCAACATACCGTCACATCCTTGGAAGGATGCAGCCAGTCAACTGTTGGAGAGTCGAAATAGTTTTCTTGAGCCAGATGAAGATCTTGTTATGTTTGACATGACCTGCAGAGACAAGAAACGCTGGAACAGTTGTGACCATTTAAATGATGGAAATGCAAACAGAAAACATTGGATTATGGACTCGAGTGCTCTAAATCTGTCCACAGAAAAGAGTAAAACAAAACTGAGTAGATGCCAGTCTCTTACTGAGAGCAACATACCTGAATTCAGAAAGATTGTTGGTAAAAATGTCAACGGTGTTCCGAATAAAGAGGAATTTGATCTAAAAGCTGCTACGGAGTTTATAAAACAACTTGCTGCTAAAAGTGGCCCAATGGATTTAACACATGGCGCTATGGATTTAAGTAGATCAGCAGGACTTACTGCGGCTGGGGATGAGGAGATATCTTTTGAAGACCCTGAGTGGTATCAACAATGGCTCTCTCTTTTGGAGCAGGGAATGTGGTGGCCATCTGAGGCAGGGGATTGTGGGTATTTTGTTTACACAGATGACGAATTTATTTGCTCCCTGTTGACTGACAGAGCTGGTAGGCATCTTTATGCGTGTGCTGCACCAGAGGATGTGCAAACCCTAAAGAATATCACAGAAAACATTGCTAACAATCTGAAACAACAGAGAAAAGACAAAGTGACCCTCTGTGGTTTCAAGATTCCCCTCTCCAATGAGGAACTTGTGCCCTGGATTCCAGGGACACAACAACCCGATTTGCATCTTCTGAATGCTCCTGTGGACCTCACTTCTGCTTTAAGGAAAGGGGATAAAATCATGAATATGAATCTGCAAAGTTTCTCTCAGATGTTTCAGGAATCTATGTCTTCTCAAGAAGAGCAGCCGGTAGACTTCACTGTATACAAGCTTCAAAAGATCAAAATGGAATCTGTGAAAAGTGTTAATAGTTGTCATGGGAATCCATTGGAAGCTGATGATCTTACTTTTAAGACTACAAAAGCAAGTCATGGTGGTCCTTATTGGAAAAATCAAGAGGTTAGAAATGTCCTGTCATGTTCATCTGAATCACCCATGACCTCTCCAAAGCCTGATTCTCATCAAACAAAAAATAGATGCTTCCCTCAAATCCCTCAAATTAGGATTGGCCATGTCGATGATAAAACAACATACCAGGATAAACAGAAGCCAACAATGAGGGAGGGAGGGATTGCTGGCAAGTCTTCAGAGTCTGATGTGAACAAATCTGCTACAATATCAACTTCAACAACTGCTACATCATCATCATCTGTATCTTGTAATGATTCACAGGTATCCTTGGCTTCTAGAAATATCCCTCAGACCCCATTGGGTTCAAACATACTGGGGCCTGCTCAGTCTGGAAGAACACTACCACCAGCACCAGCTGCTGGTAGATCACCGTTACAGTCCTCCATTCAGAATCTGTCCGCTGCTGCTACTCCTGATGCAACAGTTAGACCACCAAAACCTCAGCTGGCAAAGCAACTATCTCAGGCACATGGTCGCACAATAATGCCACAGGCAAACAAGACCTCGGCTGTAGGTGGGTGTGTTGCCGACCAAGCAAGTAGTTTACCGGCAGGCCAAAAGTCCCCCTCACCTCAACAGCAGCCACAGAGCTTACCTCAGAAACCAACCCCACAATTACATATTCTCAATGACACTCCGACAAACAATAAAGTCTACAATTACCACAGAAATAAGCAAAGCAACTCTCCCGTGGACAGCCAGTTGGGTAAAAAAGCCCTTGATTTTTCGGCATCTGGAAATAAACCCTCTGAAATAGAAAAAGATGCAATGTGTGCTAATGAGGAAACTACAGATAAGGAAAATCTAATTGTTGACTTTACAAAATATAAATTAAAGAGACTTAAAGAAAATAAGGATGATACAAATGTGGATTTGACTGGCACCAACACTTTGGGAGCAGTAGATCTTACTAAGAACGTTCAAGAGGAAGAAATTGAATTGAGTAATTCAGATTACATTGATAATTCTTCATCCAAAGGAAGCACAACTGTTTCACTTCCAAGGTCAGCTTCTCCTCCGACAAAAGTAAGGACAGATCATCGTAACATAGTGAGCCGGTCTCCCAGTCCAGTGATAAAGATTGACCATGTTTCTTCCACAAATCATAGCCAGGCACCACCCTTACCCCACAGGACTGTGTTAGAATTGAACAAAGGTCACACGGCAACCTCTGTCAAGGGTGCAACGTCCCCAAAAGCACCTAAACCCTCTGACGAGCCCCCAGAGGGTACTGACAGGTCAGTGTCAGGAAGAAGAGCTTCCCCCAACGAATTGTCCAAGTTAGGGTATAATCAGCATGGAGCTTCTGAGCAATCTACAAAAGTTGAATCACAGGGAATACAGCTCAAACGGCACCCCCCAGTCCAGTCTGCACCAGCCTCACCGGTTCTGAGACGACAGGTTGAGTCTCTGGGGCAGCATTCACGTCCTCCATCCAGCGTCCAAATGCAGAAACGGGAAAGCCCCTCGGTGCCCGGCTCGCCAGTCGTAAGGCCGTCAATACCCGTTGACACCAAAAGGGCTGTTTTTGCTCAGGCACCTCCGCCTCCCAACCTGTCCAGTGGGTCTGCTCGTGTACACCGAGAGGTCACGTCACCAGCAAATTCAGTCAAAGCGACATTAGATATGTCTGTTAAGGCACCGTCCCAATCACCTCTGCCACCTGCACCATCATCAGAGAATCACGACACTAAGGATTTGTCACTTACTAAGAGACAATCCTCAACAAACGGGGATGCGAAAGAAAGGCTTAGCCATCAGGAATCTATTGATCTTTCAAATAGAACTGAAACAACAGAACTTCAAGGACGGTACACAGAATATATTCATTCAGTTTCCAGTGAAGATCCCGTAGTAAGCCCTGTTCAGAGGCAAATGCCAGTTGAGAGTAGAAGAGCACCTTTGGCGAGAGCACTGCCTCTTTTCAGTCACTCTAGTGAATCAATGCCAAATTCTAAACTTCCTCCGCAGGCTACAGTGCCAGCCAATGCAGTTAAGTCCACATTAGATATGTCCTTCAAATACTCTGCCAAATCATTAGAAGGCACCCCCAAAGCAACAACAGATCCCTATGAAGCTATACCACTAATGAAGGGTAAGCCAACTGCTCGTGAACTTGCTAGGAGATACTCTGTTGGTGTTCCACTGGTTGTCGATGTCCCTTGTGGAGAGATATTTGATAGCGAAAAGCAAACAGGACGTTTTCAGGATTTTGGCAGTAGGGTATGCCAACCAGACACTGCTCTATACCAACAAACTTATCACCCTCCATCCCCATCTGTTCTAGCATATCGTTCAGTATCCCCTACAGCAAATTCTGTCACAACACCACTGGATATGTCACCCAGGCCTACTCAAACCACACTAGAAAAAGCATCTGAATTAAGTCCGGTGGAAGCAGTGTCGCTGGTAAATAAGCCAACTCCTCGAGCAATTGCCAGGAAAGATTCGGTTGGTGTTGCCTTGGTAGTTGAACCTGCATCTCAAGAACAAACATGGCAAAAGCACCCTCAAGCCACAATCCCAGAACAAACACAACAGACATTGGACAGCACAAAACCCCACAGTCCCATTGTACACCAACCAGTTCCTCCATTAGTGTGCTCCAATGTAGGTGTCACCAGAAGTGTGTCACACGCCGCGGTACAGTCATACGCAGTGTCCTCGTCTCCAGCTAACTGTGTAAAGGCTACATTAGATATGTCTGCAAAGGCCTCTGTACTGGACACGATGCCAAATTATTCCGATCCAATGTCGCTGGTGAGGACGAGACCATCAGCCTTTGCACGCGCCCGAAGAGACTCTGTTGGGGTTCCACTGATTGTAGAATCACCTACCTCTGAGGAACAGCCTCAAAGGCAACAGACACTGATGGAATGTCAAGTTCAGATGCAACAATGGCTTGTGAGGGCTCCATTTGCAGCACAGAATTCTGCCCAAAGCCAGTCACATCAAACAGCATCAGCACCGGCCAACACCATCACTGGCTTTTTAGACATGTCTCCAAAATTACAGCATAAAACAGCTGACCAAACGGCTGAGTCCTTATCAACTGGAGTTTTGCCACTGGTAAGAGACAGGCCAATTATAACAAGAAATGGTTCTGTTGGTGTGCCATTGATAGTTGAGGCTGTCCCCGAAGGGGCCCAAGGCCTAAAACGGGAAAGAACAACTATGATTGGAGTCCATACAAGTGACACACTCCATCAGCAGATCCCTACAAACCATAGAAACAAGGCATTTTTAGATTCAAGGAACACAATTAAGGACTCGCACGTACACGGTAATCAAGTCGTAGATTTTTCTACGAAAGAAGGATGTGCTGCAGCTCAACTGTCCAGTAATTTAATCGAACTACCTCATGGAAGACCTGTGGACTTTACCAATGTAAAGGTGAAAAAAGAAATGCTTGAAAGAATGAAAACAGTAAAGGCACCTGTAACGAAAACACTAACAAGTGTTGTCGATCTAAGTGTGGACGTACAAGATGAAAAAGACATTATCCTGTCTGACCAAAGCACAAGTGATCTCTCATGTCCTTGTGTGTCCTCTGTCTCACCAAGTAATCTTTATAACCAGCAGCAGTCTATTACTACACAGACCAGTGTCCAACATGGCATACAGTACGGAAGGCCCTTCATGGTAAGCAGTCTACCAGAAATGAACTATTCACCAGTTAGTGCTCCACCTCCTGCCTTAGTCTCTGTGAGGCAGGGCCATCCCCTTGAGTCTGTTGCTCCCCAGTATTTGTGGAGCAGCCCTTCTCCCTCACTGTACTATGCTAATCATCGGGTCAGTGGGTCACACGTCACTGTGTGCCAGGAGCTTCAACGGTCAACTCCAAGGTCGCCCGGCTCACCAACACAGCATTCAGTACCTCAGCAACTAAACCAGCAGCCTGGTGTGCAAGTGGACGGTAGCCCAGCGAATTACAGATGTCAGCCAATGGTCTCAGTGTTGCAAAGACAAGAGGCAAATGTACAACATGAAGTGTTCCCCTCTAGACCCAAAATTCTCATCAAACAACCAACAGTGGACAGTATGGGGAGCTTTGAAGAAGGCACATCTGAACCTGGAACAATAAGTAGGCAGTCAGGTAGTCCGGTGTGTGATAGAGATCAAGTTTTTCATACTCCACAGACTACTGTGGAGTCACTCCCTCCTACTACACACATTTGTGATCAGTCCCGAGTTGCACCTCCTCTTGAGTCTTTGAAAACGCAGCAAATTCACGGCAGTGCATCTGTTGTCTCTAGTAGTGCGAGAGAAGCGGTTCAAGTATCATTACATCGTGGAGCAAGTCAAATCCCTGTTACTGTGTCACAGCAAACCACACCAACCGTATCACTGAGTACTACTACTTCTGTTCAAACGGTTGTACCATTGAGCGGTGGAGTTGTATCACAACCAATAGCACCAATAAGAACCCAATCTCTGGACCAGGGCCCAAGTGATGATATATCAATCCCGCCTTGTAGTCCAACAGCAACACCCTCTGTCCAGGGGTTAATTTCAATGTTCACAGGTTCCCAACCATCTGTCATGACAAAACCAACGGCTACTCCCCATCACACTCGGATTTTACCTATTACGCCACCACATCCTCCTCTTGTTTCCCAATCAACAATAAGCGCTGTTGAAGAAGTGGAAACCCCTAAAAAGCAGGGGAACATTTTTGTAAGCCCTTCTACCAAAGCACCTCCAGTATCCACTGCACTTCCCTGCCCTCCATCGCCTGTTAAGGAACTTGTTGATTCTACTCATAAAATACCAGATCCAGTTGCAGATGTGCCTACCAGTGAAAGCTTTACCAAATCTCAAACCACTGGCTTAATCTCGGCACACAGGCAATCCCCACCTATACAGGATGCAGCGTTCGGAACAGTAGTAGTTACTTCATCATTAGAATCTTTTAAAAATATACCCACTGCCTTGCAAACAGAATCTGTCTCAGTAGCGACTTGTAAACCAACAGATGTAGCCGTGGTGTCCATTTTAGGGGGTGCCAGGCCTCCAACATCTCCCAGGTCAACACCTGTGGCATCTTCCTCCATTGAGTCACTGACCAAACCTTCTCAAAGCTCTCAGCCAACTGCACAACAAGCTGCACCTATTGAAATCACAAGTACTGAGACAACTCAATCCCCAGTTGTATCGTCTATGAAGGCATTAGATAAGTCATCAAGTACTCAGCTTTCTCAGGGACAGAGACCTGCAATCTCTCCAATGACTTCAATAGAGTTTTCACAAGCACAGACCGATATTAGGCCTACAACAATTACCACAGACAACCTATTCCAGGAAAAGATTACTCCACCAAAATCAATCTACATTGGCATTGGTAGCTCACAAGGTCCTCCAGTTGATAATGCAAATTATTCAAGTGATCCTATGAGACCTTATGTCAGATTACCCCACATTTTTGTCTCAGCAGCCAGTTCACCAGAGCAGCCGGGTGAACCGTACATTAATGAATCAAGAAAGCCAGAACAGTTACCAGAGGTCAGTGCGTCTGAGGCTACTAAACCCAGTGAGATACCAGTTTCCGAACATACAGATTTTGTGCCAGATGCAGTTGGTGGGCAATGCAAAACTGTAAAAGAAACTAAATCTGAGGATGTAAAATATATTGAACCCAGTGGCATTGAGCCACCCATAGCGTCGGTGGAACCTCCTCAGATTGCCAAGCATGGATCACAATTAATCCTGACCAAGCAGGTCTCCACCACAGAAGCTGTACCCTCAGAGCCATCTAAAGAAGAAAGCTCAACTCAAGCTCAAGCTCCAGAACGGACACCAAGTGAAGAGGCTCAGTCACTGGATCAAGTATCTTGTGAAGTAACACTTGTGGATCAAGCTCAGCCTCTTGATCAGTTGTCCCCCAAAGAACTAGACGTAGAAATAAAAGAGGTGTCCCCAACCCAAGAGGAAATTCCATCTGATAGAGCCCCACCTACGGGTGATGAAGCGGATAAGGATGTCACTCTGTCAGTCACTGAACCCGGTCCTCTTAAGCCCGCTGAGGAAGTAATCACAGTTCCTAGAGAGGAGAGTTTAACATCCCAGTCAGATCAGACAAAGGCTGAACCCCTTAAAGAACAACTAGGAAAAGGCTTATTCTCAATGTTCGGTGGTTCCACCACAATCTCAGAGGAGGGCTCGTCCCAGATTGGATCATCAATACTTGGTAGCGTTCTTCCTGGTTCTGCTACCAAAGAAACCCCTGGAACAGGTCTGCTCTCTATGTTTGGTGGATCAAGTTCAGAGCCTTCGCCTGGACCCAGAGGCCCAGCACCACCGGCTTCTGTGCCCCAAGAGCCTCCAGGCAAAGGTCTATTCTCTATGTTTGGTGGATCCAGTGCTCATCCATCACCTTCGGCCAAAGGTCCCAGTGCAGACGGCTTGCCACTAAGAGGCCCTTCACCCAAAGAACCTCCAGGTAAAGGCTTGTTTTCAATGTTTGGTGGGCCTGCTCCACAGCGCCCCCCTTGTCCCAGTGGTGCCACACCAAGAGGGCCGGCCACAGGATCCTCTATATTTAGTGGCATCCTCCCAAATTCCACTGGGCCAAAAGACACTTCCGGTTCTGGTTTGTTTTCCATGTTTAGCGGGCCTAGTGCCCAGTCTCCTCCTGGGCCTGGGGGACCTCCACCCGGACCTCGAGGGCCACCTCCTGGACCCAGAGGTCCACCTCCTGGACCCAGAGGTCCACCACCTGGGCCTAGAGGTCCAGAGCCACAAGGGAAAGTAGGATTTTCTATGTTCAGTGCACCAAGTCAACCGTCATCACCAGCACAGCCAGCTGCCTCTAAACCACCCGAAAATGAGAGTCTTTTCAAAGTACCTTCTGTGTTTTCCCTTGGTGGAAGCTCTGATGGAAACAAACCCAAAAGTGGATTTGGGCTCCTCGGCATGTCTTTCATGGAAGACCAAAAAACAGAGGAACCTAAGCCTGAAATATTCACTCCTGTAAATGAGGGAACTGTCACTGAACAACCAACTTCCGTAGAAAGAAAACATTCATCAGATGAAACTAAGAATCAGCATGTTGAAATGCAGGCAGTGGAAGCCATACCCCCTGAAGCTGTTCCCACATCAACAAAGTGTCAAATATTGCAGAAGGAGGTCCAACCTGAAGAAACTGTTGACACCAAAGGCTCATCTTTGGAAAGTAGCATGATGCCAATTGACAGTACAGAGTTGTCAACAGATTCTCTACCAGAGGTGAAGACAATGACCATAACAGAACAACCAGTAAACCTTCCATGCACAGAAAAAGACAAAATATTTGTTGAAGGTAGAGATATGCCTCATGATATAAATAAACCATTGCAAGTAGACGAAGCCCAGTCTGTAACCATAAAGGAGCAGCAGGTTGACTCTGACAAAGTTCTAGAGTCATTGGACGATGAAAACACAGCCACTGCACCAGAAAAGGAGGATTTACATGTACCTGATGGCACATGTAATACAGCGTACATGTCTGTGTTTAATAGCACAGTGAATACAGAAATGACTGTAGAAACGATCTCGGAAAGAATTGTAGATGTGTCAGATGCGGGATCTGTAAAAGCCACATTTAATGATAACTCATCATTTGCAGAAGAATCAAAACCCAACGAGAAACCCTTGATAGCTGCAGTTGACAGAGAAACAAAGGTTGTAGAGGCAGAGAAATCTCTGGAAGAACCTCTCCAGCTTGCTGTTGAAGGAAAGGCAGAAGATTTGCAGAAACCTATAGAGGAATCACTGACAGCAGCAGTTGAAATAGTAACTGACTCAAACAAGGAACCAAGCGAGGCACAAATTGAATCAGAAAAGGCTATCACGGAACGAGCGGATTTATTCGAGAAATCAGCCGAAAGTGAAACGCCTATTGCACAATACAAAATCCCTGGTGCAGTTACATCAGTAGATGAGGTGAAAGCAGTCATCACCCGGCAGCCAGAAATAGAGAAACCTCAAGTTGTGGGACCCCAAATGGGTCCTCCAGTGTGGGGCAGTCCATCAATGCAGCAGCACCACAGACCAGGCATGGCCAGACCCCTTGGTCCGCAAGGGCAAAAAATGGGAGGCCTGAGAATGGGAGGGCCAGGCATGGCAGGTCCAAGAATAGCAGGACCGAGAATGGCTGGAGCAAGGCAACCTGGGCCTCAAAAACCTCCAGAACCAGCACCGTTCTCAGGTTTTATGTCTATGTTTTCTGCCCCAAGTGCCCCGAGCAAAGCAGCGACTGGCGGTGGCTTTTTCTCAAGCTCACCAGGCTCTTTCTTTGGGTCCTCGTCAGCTCCTCGTCCTGCAGGTCCGCCCCAGCAGCAGCAGAAAACCTTTTTTGGCCTTCCAAGCAGCCTTCCCACAGAGGCGTTGACCACCGACCTATTTGGTATATTCAAGGGACAGGAGACCACCAGACCAGATGAACCCCAACCGTCTGGCACAGAGACCGGACAAGAACACCATAAAGAACCTCCTGCAAAAGAAGTCTCTGACACCGAGAAGGAAGATGTTGGAACCACTGAGGGCTCTGAGGTGCCAGAGAAAGGTTTGGTGGAGGAGGCAGAACGGCCAGACAAAACGGAGGTCCGAGAATGTACTTTAGTCGAGCCTGTGGAGAAAACTGCTTCTTGTGTGGGAGAATCTGTGCATGAGGAGCCTGTCATGACTTCAGGGGGGCCTGATTGTAAACCAACTGCTGCTGGTTCACCCCCTGCTCCAGAACACAAAGGAATGTTTGACATTTCCGGTTTGTCGGCTCCAAAATTTGGCTTCATGTCCGGAGCAATCGAGGGACCGAGGGATTCAACTTTTGGATCCCTCTTCACCTCTTCTCCAGCCCCTGCTGCCAAGACACCCCAGCCTTCACAGACAGATGGAGGTTTCTTTTCTGGATTCAAAACCCTCTCAGCTGGGATTTTCCAGGATGAAAAGCCAGCTGGTAAAGAGGAGCCACCATCTACTGCATCCATGTTTGGGATGAAACTTGGCACTATGTTTGGGAGTTCGGACTCCCCAAAATCAGTGTCCCCTCCCCCACCTGTGGCCTCTCCTCCCCCACCTCTGACCTCCCCTCCCCCGCCTCTGACCTCCCCTCCCCAGCCTGTGACCTCCCCTCCCCCACCTCTGACCTCCCCTCCTCCGCCTGCGTCGGCCCAGCCTCAGCCTCAAAGCCCCGAATCCGCAGCTGAGATCTGTGAACCAGAGGCTGAGAAACGCTCTCCAGGTTCGGAAGAGCCTGGGAGCGCGGACGCAAGTGACACCGAGGGGCCAACTGAGACTTCCAAAACCGGAAGCTGTGACTCGTTGACGCGGTCGGGCAAATCTGGATTCCCGTCCGAGGCAGAGTCCCTGGCGGAGAGTTTGGAAAAGTCCCGTGTACAGATCAGCGCACCTGAGGTCGACATCTGTGACACCGACCTGTCCTCTACAGGTTTGGTCTCAGAACAGCCGAAGGACTCGCTGAAGAAGGATGCCATGAAAAGGCTAGTACCATTTGCATGATAAGTGGTTGGTTCCGGTCACTTATCATGCTAATGTAGACAAATGCCTAGCCTTGCCCTGCTCCTCCTCCTCCATTCGGTGTTGTCTCAGTGAGCTGTCAGTGTTCCCGTAGCCTCCTTTGTATTCCCTTCCTAGACTGTATGATATGATAGGTCAAGTACAACCTGTGTGTGTCTGTTTGGTATTGCTTTCCACAACTTAGCCACCCAAGCCTCCCGTCTGAATACAATGCTTTGAGCCATAAGGAACAAATTGATAAAACTCCTGCTCACAAAGTACTCGCTATTCTCTGCAAATGGATTGGCTAGCTATTTTATTCTTGAAGTACCTTGGTAATGGCCTGCCTGACATTGATGGAAATGCAATGCATCAAAAAGCCGATGGTCCTTATTTATTCGCTTTATGCTGGGGAGGGGCGCGCACACACCTCTCCGCTTCCCCCCCGAGGGCTCCCTAACTCACTCTCCCAGCCCCAGCCAATTAGTTTATATGAATCGAGCTGAGGGAGATTTATGCCGGGGACAGAGGCGCAGGCCGCGATGGCAGGCCGGACACGAAGCGGAGAGGGAACAGTGAGAGGTAATTTGGCCCGTGGCCAACGTGAGGTAAATCGCGGCTGTTAGCTGCGCCGAGCCACCGGCCGCTCGTTAACTGCTCCTGTGTTTATCATCCTCACTCCTGAGGGGATCACACGTCGTTCTTATTCTCCCGTCGCTGCTGAGGGTCTCTCATGTCTTCGTGACAACCTTGCCATTTTAGGGAAAATAGTATAGAAGTTTTAGGGAAAATAGTATAGAAGTAGTACTTTGTTTAGTACTTTAATTTCAAGCGTATCGCTCGTGAATTCAGCCTCATCACCCTTAGTTCGTCCTTATTTTTAAATCAAATTTCCTAAAATAAGACAACGACGTCTAATCAAATAGGATGTGACACCTCTGAAGGGACGTTAACAACACACAGGTGTGTGAGGTAAGACCACCTGCTGTACACCTCACTTCCCTAGCCCGGCGGGACAACTGTCACCTTGGTTTTGATTGGTCTGTATACTGTATGTGATCGCTGACCTCACAGCTTCACGGTCCCTTTAAAGGGTTCCCAGTAAAAATGTAAGGGTTATAAAAGTAAGTATAAAAGTCACGTTGGAACATCGGCTTTTTGTGTAATACTCCATTAGAAACATCCCACGTCTCGTAAATAGGGCTGTATGGTACTTGGTCCTGAAGGCCTTCAGCTGTTGTGTGGTCCTGGATAACATCCCCCCCATCCCCCCCACAGCAGTCCGGCGGACAGCAGCCGCTTCGGTTCCTCCGGCAACCTGAGCCAGGCCAGCTCCCAGTTCAGCTCCGAGCTCGAGGAGCGCCGCGACCCTGGGGACCCGAAGCCCCGCCTCCACCAGCCGGCCTGGGACCAGGAGGAGGAGGAGGAGGCAGAGAAGGAGCTGCGGTCACCTCCGGAGCCCGGTTCCAACAAAGACCTGAAGGACTCGTCTCACGTCCCGGCCGAGGCTGGAGTGGACCAACCGGAGAAGCCCGGCAAGAAGACCAGGTGGGTTCTCTTCATCTTACTGACTGAAGGCCGAGGTGTTTCATGGTTGGGCTCAGGTATTGTACATGTATACAGGTTGTACCTCACCGCCCTTACTGTCAATTTTGCTTAGTGTACCTTTAATTCTACTGGCGGCACTCTTGATCCACGTTACCTCTAGAATGTATGTACAGATTATACTGTACATTTCACGTCAATATACACTTTATACACGCACATATAAAGCTCCTAGTTTTACATAAACAACAATAAATGATTGAGCTCTCACTAACCTCCCTCTCTCTCCCTGTCTCTCTCTCTCGCTCTCTCTCTCGCTCTCTCTCTCCCTCCCTCTCTTTCTCTCTCTCCCTGTCTCTCCCTGTCTCTCTCTCTCTCTCTCTCCCTGTCTCTCTCTCCCTCTCTCTCTCTCTGTCTCCATCTCTGTCTCTCTCTCTTTCTCTCTCTCTCTCTTTCTCTCTCTCCCTGTCTCCCCCTCTGTCTCTCTCCATCTCTTTCTCTCTGTCTCTCTCTCTTTCTCTCCCCCCCCCCCCGTCTCTCTAAAGGTTCTTTGAAGACGGCCCCCCACCCTGCTCTCCATCTAAAGTGCGCTGGCTGAAGGCCTACAACAAAGTGAGAGTTCAACTCCTAGAGGTAGGCACAACATGTATTTATTGTCTCTCTCTCTCTCTCTCTCTCTCTCCATCTCTCTCTCTCTCTCTCTCTCTCTCACACACACACACACACACACGTTTCCATGTCCTCACTGGAGCTGGT
>JAODLI010030486.1:17231-42206 GCA_027575585.1 Percopsis omiscomaycus | reverse complement strand
AGCTGTAAGGCTTCTGCCTTGGCTTGCTATTAAACTTAATGAGATATTAAATAATATCTAAATTCTAATTCCTTCAGCGTTTGCAGGGAAGCTGGCGTTTAATTCAGCAGCCGTGCGTAGTGGCCAGGTTTTTCTAGGACGTAGTGGAGGTGTATGTTTCTATTGACGCTACTGTACGTCTGGTATTACAGATGGTGCTAAACCTGTGCCATGACTGTGGCAGTGTGGCATTTTAAGCTTGACTTTCTTTTCATATACTATAGTATATATATATAAATTGCTGTTTACTTGTTGTTTACTTGCTGTTTATTTTAAATATTGATGGATATCATATTTTACAATGTAATCTATATTTTAAAACATTTATTCTTTATTATATATTATTTGCCCTAATAAAATTTTACTTAACTAATGCTCAGCAAAGAATAGCTTTGACCTGCAGGAAGGAAATGTTCTGCTGCTGTTTGATAGCACAGAAATAGGAGTGGTAAAGTTTCTTAGCCTGGAATGACTGGCCTCAATCTGCCTCTTGGTAATTAATTCATGTTGGGGAGAGAGTTGTAACTGCTGTCTCACATAAGAACACATTATTATGTGTGTTGCAGATGAATGAATTTATATTAAGCTCCTCGAAACATTTAGAAATGTAAAACACCATCCATGGTGGCATGCGTTCCCTTGTGTCTACTAACGAATGGCAAAACTCAAGGATAATTATGAGCTTGTGTGGATATTGTATAGCTTACTTGCTAGCCATGCTTGCAGTTCTGTTTTCAAGGCTGTGACAAAGGGTTACGGCCAATTCTATAACCGCCGGTGTGCTACCAGATGGCATGCTTTATCATTAACGGCAACACTGAGAATTTAATTGCACTTGCACTGTGATTAAACATTCATCATGAATCTTTGTGATTAATAGCAATGTAATTAATTTCCTCCCGCAACCTTTGGGGTAAAGATAAAATGGCAAAGCGAGTGAAAGAGGGCTTATTAGATTTTTATGTGATCATGCATTTAAGTGATGTATTTAAATATAACAAGGACATCAGTTGTTGTAGTTGTAGGCATTGGGACCAATAAGAATTAGTGATACCCAAATGCCCCCGTTACCTTACTTTAACGGTGAGAAAATCATGTGTTCGTACTTTAATAAGGATTATTTTCATGTAATCAAGACTACAGTTCTTCAGGATGCAACAGTTGGTTAGGATAACTTAGAATGCTTCAGAATATCTTTTTTTTTATATTTATTGTTTGACAAGTCATTTCTTATCAGATAATTTCATTTGTGTTTTACAGTAATAAGGGAGACTTAAAGGGAGAGTTAAAACCGTGATTTGTAAGTAATCCATGTTTTATTGTTGATTCTTTTGTTTATTTTGTTGGCGAAGCCCTGCATAATCCGACCATATATATGCCCTATATCTGTCTAGTTTATTTCTTGTCAAAATTAATTATAGCCTTCTAGCTTTTTATTTGGGTGGCGAAGAAAAGGAGAGGAAAGTTCCAGAAAATAAATATTTTACATAGCTCAATTCAGTGTAGAAAAACAAACAAGAGACTGGGTTTAATGCTGAACAGAACCATCTCCAGCCTTTTGTTGTTATTCCTAGTATTCAGTACATGCAGGCAGACCTTTTTGATTATTTTTGACCCATGGAAGAAGAGGTTCATACCTTGTGAGTTATGAACGGCTACATACAACTTCTTGATGAACAAAGGTTGTCGCATACAGAAATGCTGTCCAAAATAATAACGTATGAAATATTCATAAACACAAATACACATTTTATGGAAGATATGAAAACAGGATGATAAAATAAAATAGAAAAATAGCCCCCTAAAATCCTCCTGCGACACCTTGAGTGGTCCTGACCACCTGAAAACCTATTCCATTCCTCTACAGGGTAGGATGGCTATGCAATCTCAGCAAAACAGAAGAAAACATCCTGTCAGTTGGAAAAGTTCTATAGACTAGTTCTATATAAAATCAGATATAAAACATATTCTATTGAATGGTTTCATATAGCTAATAATGACAGCCTATATCTCCCAGCAGTTAGTCCAATTTATCAGTTGTGGCTACAGCAATACTTCTATTCTTACTTATAAATATACCGTATAATGATAAAATATAGTAAATATTTTCGAATTGAGATTGGCATTTGCTTCATGAATGTGCAAAGCATACTGTAAGTTAACTAGAATAATGATGAATATAGTTGGAGCTGGCACAATAATTTGGTAAGAAAGTAGTTTTCAAGTTTCCAATTTAGTGCACCAGTGAATTCCTTAAAAGTAATTTTCTTTCAAGTTTTTGTCTAATTTGTAACCACTGATTTGAGTGTTTTTCTTCTCGTTTTTCTTTTTGTTACGCAGTGCAAACATTTTTGTTCTCTGTTTATACTTTCGTTTTCAGAGCAAATTAACATCTTAATGAAATTACGTGTTAATTCACCCTGAAAGCATGAATGTGTATGAATACGTTGTTGACATTTAAGGTGTCCTTGTTTGTATTATATTCAAGGACACGATTCTAGTTAAATTCATTGTATGATCCAAAGGTTTTTTCTGAATAACTCTCTGGTCTCTCCTCCGCTGTGAGGTGGTTGGTTATAACCCTTACTATGGATGTGGTGGCCTGTAATGGAAATTGGAGAGGAAATCTCCACTTGTCACAAAATCCCCCTTGAATTGAATTATATTTCTGAACTTTGTGCTTATATCCAGTGAGAGGTCCGGCTGTGTATCCTTGTGGGAGGATGGGAGCAGATCGAGGGATCACCCTGTGGAAATTAAAGATGGTATCTGCCTCTCGCCAGTGCCCTGACACATTTATGACGCTTGCTGGTGATCTTCAGCCCCTATTCACAAAGCTAGGGTCGAGAGTCCCCACCGGTCATGAAGTGCTTTTGTACAGTTGTGTGCGTGCATGCTTTATACCTGTTTGTTCCTAGAAATAATAAAACCTGATTAAAACTTTTATAAAATGGAACATAAAATGTAAAGATTATTTCAAAATATTGAAGTTTTGATATATGTCCTGAAAGTTTTTTGGGGGATTATTATTTTTTTTTTAAATGTATAATTTGATCACCACAGAGCGAAGAAATGGTTTCAAGTAAAGGAGCCATAATGTATGTGTTGCCTGTGACAAGCGAGGCAGGACGAAAACAGGAGCTTTGTAGCAGCTTGTCTCACTAAGCCGTTCCTGTCACACAAGGCAGTTAAGATTTAGTTTCACAACACATCCATTCACTTCCATTCCCAAAGTCAACAAGCCTGTATGACAAAGCAAGTATGTCTCTGTGTGTGTGTGTGTGTGCGCGCACGCGAGCGTGTATGCACGTGTCGGCATAGATATGCGTCTAACCTCTGCCCTCTGCTCAGCGTTGATGCCAGCGGCGGGGTCATCAACGCAGGTAGTGGCACGACAGCAGGCTGTCTCTGCATGCAGCGAACCCACCAGGGTGTGGTCATCAATCAACGCAAAAGGCATCGCGCACTGACAGATGCTTGACAGATGCTTGACAGCTACTGACACTAAATACACAGCCTCTGGCCCAGGGACACCAGCCACACTCTTTATTAACAAGCTTCTTCACAGACAGGAAGCCATAACTTCTCCATTATCCAGCACGTTTATCGTGGTATCATCTATCCTGTATTTGAGTCACATTGTCACGATCAGCGCGCACAGGCCTATGCGCGCTCCGGGTTTCCCTTCCCTATTGCGCACCTGGGAGGGATTAGCCCCACAGGTGCGCCTCTTTTAGTTATGATTAGTGGACTATTTAAGTTCTGTTGGTCATTGTTTTTGCTTTACGCCCTGTACGTTTGTTTATTTGCTCATTAAATCTACGCTTGACGCGTTATACCTGCTTTCTCGCCTGCATGTGTTCCTCTGGCTCACGCTTACTCTCGCCCCTGGCCCACAAGCGTTACACACATAAAGCACTGCTTCCTGGTTTAATATCCTAACATGTAGCTTACAATGTATACACATATAAACACCTATGAACACCACTGAGAAATGTGTGCATTATGTATTAAATGTGATTAAAAATAACAAAGAATTCTGAATAATGTTCTGAAAAATGTGAAATGATCTTGTGTCCTCGCGAAAAAATCCCCGCGACCCTGTGGGGGTCATGACCCACGCTTTGAAAACTATTGATTTACAGGGTTAGCAAAATAAAGTAGTTACTGCGAAAGGAATACATCTTTTTCAATAACTTTCCAAGGTATTTATTTCAAAGTAGTGCCCATTTTAAAAGATCAGAGAATTGTAATAATATTTAGGCATCCGTTCATATCTCATTCATCCTGGGCTAAATGACTGATTGAATTCCTGGAAGGAAGGGATTATTGTTCCTCAGCAAAAAAGCACTTGACCTATCCCTGGAGGTGACAAGTTTTGAATAAATGGGATCCAGTGATTGTGGGGTGGGTGGGAGAAAACAACGTTACGGCTTCATAAATGCTGCCGCACACAAGGTCACGGCTAACGTATTTATTTCTTTTCTTTGGGCGACATCTGGAGATGTGCCACATAATAGCTACCTTGCATCATGCACAAAACTGTGACCTTGAGGCTAAACTCTTAGCCCTCGGGAGCCTTGTCCGCTACTAAAGCCAATTATGTAGCCGTAATGCTTTATGTTAGCTAGCGTCCCCCAGACGATCAGTCATTGTCTGGTGGCACTGTCCGGCTCAACTTGCTCATCACCAATTCCATTATGTTGCAGTGCACACCAGGGTGTGTAAGACAGAGCCGTGCACACTCTTGACAAGGTGACCGCCAAAGACATCCACACCCCGACTGGGGAGCCCCATGTACTGTATATTTGCAAAATAATATTAGTGGAAATGATTATTAGAAATACCTTGTTGTTGTTATCGTTTAGCTGTTCTGTGCCTTTTCTTCCGTTTTTGATATTCTCGTCACATGGTTGTATATCAGGGGCTTGGTCATTTGCTACTAGCCTGCAAAAATGTGATACATTTTTTTCCATAGGGGGCCGAGATCTGATTTCTAATCCTCTATGAATAAATGTAGAGAAAACTTCAATATATTTCAGAGCCATAGTGTTTTTAGTAACAACTGGCTTGTATGGTGGGAGAAAGTGAAAAAGAGACATTTATGAAAGCGAGTTGAGAGTCTAGTCACAACAGCCCTTGGAGTGGGAAGAGCGATAGCATTTCTGTTACCAGTTGTTTACAGTTGTGTGGGTAAAAACGCTCCCATCAGTAATTAAGCTGTTTTCTCCAGGCGGTTCATTCTCTGCTAAAGAGTCCTTGTTTGTAATGTAAATATATGGTGTATTTGATTAACCTAGTGACCAATAAAGCATTCTATCACATCTACAGCTGTAAAGGTATGGTTTGTTTTGGGCAGAAGCACAGAAGAGGACGTTTGGATTTAGGCTACTGTTGCACCTGCGCACCAAGACTCAACAAGTCACCAAAGTTGGGTCATATTAGGTCATCTTTGGTTCACATTAACTATATTTGAAAGGCCCATTATTCCTGCATGGCAGCGTTCTGCCCACCTGAGGAACACATCAAATGAGCACCGTAGACGTCCTTATTTGACATGTTCTTTTACTTTAGAATGTGGCACGACCAGCTACATTTGATACTTTACAGTTTAAAATGGGTAGCTCAAATGAAGCGATCTGATTGGTTTATAGTAGCGGTATAATGAGCATATACAACGGCCATGACGTGGAATTCCTTTACACAGATCCGTATCACTCCGCGACCAAGAAATTAGAAATTAGAAAGCAAACTGTCTATAGATAGAAACTAAAATGTTAGCCTGTGATGTATGTTGCATAGCAACTGCCATGCACTATGTGCAGGCAGCCAGGTGGGACTACGTTTTGTATTCATAAAAGAATGTCTAATGATAAAATAAATCAATCAAATTGTAGTGTGTCTATTAATTTAGTTTTGTCAAACTTGGTAACCATTTTATAAAAGCAATAGCTCGTGGTATACGCTTATTATATTACAGTTAATAGGGTTGAACCACGCCCCTATGCTGTGATACAATAAGCGAATACCATGGCCTGTCGTGAGCTATTGCTTAAGTATATACAGTTCACTGTTTAGACAGGACACCGATACTGTAAATATCACACTACAGTATATACTGTATATAACTATAGAGTTAGAATGTTGTCAGCGTGCAGCATTCGTGTGGTTCTAATACACAACAAACTTTGTAAAATGTAGTATCATTATGTGATTTATTTTCAATTTTTATATTTTTTATTATATTAGGATGTTTCCATTTCTATTGCATACACCATAAATTTGCTAGTATTTATACCACAGTAGTAGTGTTTGGTTGGACAAAGCACATGCACTTGCCTATCACAACCCCTTTTTGTGGCCGAAACGTAAGACCTAGGTGTTTAGCTGGTAGCTGGAAAAGGCTTTTAAGCTACCATGTGGTCTGGATGTTAATGAATGAGGGCTGTCGTCTAGAGGAAGCTGTTGGAACAGATGGGGGTCCACACTGTCAACCCGCCATGCCCTCTTCTGTAACTTTGCACTGGCACCATGAAGTTTTTACATAGAGCTCAGGTGACAGCTAATCACCTTCGGCCACTTAGCAACGGAGACACTTATCCTTGGGCAAACAGATGAGGCAGACAACAGCATAAACAAATCTGTCATGCAGAACGTGTGGGGCTTTTTGTAACTGACATGTAGAATTGGGCCGATGACAGAGGTGCACACTATAACTACAGTACGGCGATGGAAAACCTGGATATTTTTGCATACATGGGTGTCCATGCAGAGTAGCCCAAGAGGGACGTGTGGGAACAGATAAAAGGGAAAGCATGCTTGGGGGGGGCTGAAGTGATTTTGTCCAGACTGAGAAGGTTAAAAAAGAAGAAACACTATGTGCCTATCAACAGTGTAAAGTAAAGCCTAGTGTATGCCACCGAATATCCACTTGTTTACTGAAGGGACCACTTGGAATGACAGTGCTTCTATTACAATGTGAGTGCCGTCCATCGTGAGCGTGACATTTGGATGACCTGCTGTTGTTGTGTAGCAATGTGTAGAACTATATATAATGTGTTTACGGCACAAAGGACTGCTTGCAGGTTTCCGCACTTGGTTTGTGTTGAAATGACCCGAAACACACAGAAACCGCCTAATCTCTCTTTGGAAGGATGATTATTCTCCCTTCCCACGGATTGATTGAGAAAACTTGGCAGCAGCAATGCAGTAAAGTCTGCCTCCGAAACAAAACAAATTATTGAGCCATCTACAAAAGCACTTAAAATAATCCAGGACATATCTAAAGCAAAGATAATGCCACTTATCCTGACAAATTTAGGACCTTGTTATCATTATTCTCATGTCAAACTCAAGTTAAAATGATTAGAAACCTTCACTGCTTGCACGAGTAATAGACTATATCAGAGACATCATACAGAAGAGACAGACCACATCAAGAATCCCGAATAGAACTCTATGGGAGAAGTCTGTAACGCCAAATATGGCGGTTGGATGCATATATCCTTCCCCTTCCCCCCAAAGAGCCAATTGTCTGCTTTATAACGGTTGATCAGGAAACCTTTTAAGCCAATTGCGTGGTTGCACTGACCTTGCTCATGCGTAGTAGAAGTAACTGCCCGCGGGCATTACCAAGATGGCTGCCAAGTGGCCAGACTTTCCTATAAGGACTTTGACTATATTCTCTCCCACTCCCACTGTGCCACTTTTTGCCCAGTGGGCAACAACAATGTAAATGTAAAACAAGACAAAAGGCTGAATAATAGTGCTGTATAGTACTAATAGACTAATAGAGCTGTTTCTGGCTGCAATATGACTGTGTCAAGGCAAATAGTGTAGGTATAGTACTTTTTTAGGTAAGCTGTTGGTTATAAGGACTTAAAGGGTAATAGCTAATATAATTTCAGTAAAATCTCATGAGTTGGGTTTAACACACCGATACACTCCATGGTGATTTCCCATGTGCATTGTCCTCCGAGTGAGCATTCTATTGGCCAGATCTCCTATTCAATGTTTCTAACTCTGGCTTCTAATACACTCCCAATTTCATGGAAATGAAAAAGGAGGTCTTTTGAAATGTAAATTGGGTATGCAGATTTGGGATGAATCAAAGTGTGTCTCCCAAGTTGATGCCTAGTGAAATAAGCTTTTCATGACCCATTGCATCTGTGCCAGTTTCAGACTCCAAACTCATTAAGTGTGGGATACATCTCCAGGACATTTTGTGTTAGCTTGCTAAAATTAAGCAACAGGATTTAAAATCTATTCTTTGGTCATAATTGACAGTTACTTCCTCAGGAATGAATATTTTTAAGGAACCTTTCTGCAAGCAGATGACAATTCTCCTTTTTTTCTTGTTTTTTCTTTTCAGGATAAGAAAGAAATGTTTTTAAGTAACACAATTCTTTCTGCGAAAACTGATCCTAACTCGGTAAGCCTGAAATCCCATCAGAAGCTTTCTGACAAGTACTCGAAAAGCTCCCTGTTATATAAGGCTTCTATTGGAGCACCACAGGTAATGACAGATTCTAACAAAGTAAAAACTCAATTCATGTCAAAAACTGTTCTGAAAGTCTGCCTTATTGTGGCTACTCTAACTGTTTATTTGTTTGCATTGTCCCGCAAACATTGAGGACATAGCAATGATAATTCTGTTGAATAAATAATGCCATGAATTATTCAATTAGCATTCGATTAATAATCATTATTGAATAATGTATGTTTTTAACTGGTCACTCTCTCCCAGAATTGAAGGATGAAAATTTTCAACACAGCAATTTCTTATTGTTTGAGTTATTTTTGAAGTTCTCGTCATATGTACTCAGGGAGGTTATTAGTGTTAACCCAGCACACCAAGCCATCCTGAATAATTTATGATTGCTCCGCCTCATATGGCAGACAAACGAACACAAGGTCATAGTCAAGTGGGTCATACCTAGGTGTAGATCCTGATGAAATCATGGTCTACCTTTTATGAAGTTAGGGGATTTGAATTGATAAGAAGTTTCTTAATGAATGGCTTGTGATTTATTTAGCAGGCTGTGTAGTGTTCTGGGCTAACCTTTGGTGTGACACTTGATATTCAGCTCATGCCAGCTGCTTCCTTCCAGGTAGGGAAGATTTAAGGTCCCAGCAAGGGGATTTTCCAGACAACACCATTCAGTGCTTCTTGGTATCGGCCTATCCGCACATATGTGAGATCAAAATATGGAAACTTGTGAAAAAGCAAAGACAACACAGCAGAATGAGCTTTTTCTCTATAGCCCCAAATACATTTATGCAATAAAGACAAAGGAAATACATAAATAAACAAATAAGAAAAAATAACTCATTATAACACATTAATACAAGTCAGCAGCAAAGTTTACAGCACTTTAAAGGACCACTCCTCAATTTGTGTGCAGAATTTTTTTTCTATATGGAATTCATTTATTTAGCATATTCCCCTTCCACACACACCTGAGTGACACTGACACTCCTCTCTACTCCTCCCCCTACAGTTTGTGCACAGTTTGTGTTAACTGAACATAAGCAGTAAGCTGGGGTGGACATTTGGGTTCGCTATAACGCAATTGACCTTTAATGATATTGGAGGAAAAACAACGGTGCAAATTATCAGATTATGTGGAGAAATTGAATAACTTAGATGGATCGCCAACAGAGAACGGTATCTCTGACCTCCAGGCCTCCTCAGAATCTGGGAAGGACTTAAGGAGGAAGGCTGATGATTCTCCGCGGAACCACGGCAAATTGATCACCCTCCCTCCCTCCCTCCCTCCCTCCCTCCATCAAAACAGCCGTCTGTCTCCGTGGCACGGAGGGGATTCTGAAATTGGGCCGGGTGAAATCTTTGCCGTACTAATGAAGTCCCAGAGCGCAGAACCTCACACCTGCACCGCTTCAAAAACAAGAAGGGAATTCCCGGCAGCTCTGTGCAGTGGTGTCGGTCCAGTTCGTGAGAGCCAGTGAATGGTTGATTACCATAACAGGAGCGTTCCTAGCATCTAATCCCTCTCTTTATGCACAACAATTAGGCGAAACAGGCACACAGGGCATGTGCGTAGAGGAGATTTGTATGGCTGCTTTAATAGCCCTAATATGTCTGAATCAGACAAATGCCGACCTCACTTAAATGTTCCTCCCGCAATACAACAGTGGCACATCTTAAATCGTATGAAGGCGCGGCCTGGCCATTGGGAAGTTCGGGTCTTTTTCCCCCAACCGGCATTATATAGCCTTATATACAGATATTCAACAGGTCATCTTAGCTGCAGGGACACGGCTGGTGCAATCTGTAATAGCAGCTAGCAGCTGCCATCACAATTGAAAGTTATCTAGCACTCGGGCAGTTAGTATCTAGCACTCGTTATATAGCACCCCTTGCCACAACATGGGTGGATAGAAAGAGAAAACCCGCAGCCGGTGGTGCAGAGAAGGTGCGCCAAATGTTATTTTTAAATAACAGATTTATGTAAGCAGTCTGCAGGTGGTGGTGAGGGCAGTGGCGAAGAGGCAGAAACATCCAAGTGGAGTAAGCAGGGAGCAGGTGCTGTGTCATGCTTATAGTAGGTCTGCATGCTATTTGCTCTGAACTAGCTAAATGAACTAACTGAAGACCAAGATGTTTTTGTTGCTAGAGACCTGCTGCAGGTTTGACCATTTCCAAACCGTTGGTAGTAAGACGTTTAGAGAAGTTTATGCTAAATGTGTTCAACAAATGGCACTCAACTTCGACTGTAAATGGGTAAAATAAACATCTAAGTTTGGAATGCTTCATTCAAGTTAATTATTGTTAGAAGAAATAGAATGAAGCATGTTGTGTAATACACCACATATGTGTTTGTCTATGTCAAGGTTGGACTATTCTTCATGAATTCAATGAATACAACAGTATTTGATTCTCACGTCCAAATGATGTCTGTTTTACGCATGTTTAACAAACAGGTGAACCTGAGGCAGACAGGAAGTCTTTGCAGGGACCTCAATGGACACAGGTGTGGTGACGGCAAGCCTGTGCTACTGAATAATACAGTTTAAAAGTATTTGAAGCATAGATATGTTTTGCGCTCTTATATAAACGGACTGATTGAATATAACTAATTACCGTTCATCTGGAAAATTCTGATGCAGGGTCAGAAAGGGAGAGGTTGGATGCAGAGGCCAAGAAAACAGTTGTGGGAGAAAGAAGAGAGGGAGACAAGGCCTCAGAAGGCAGTGATGATTAGAAGACAGATTATGTTGCATCAGTTTGAATTTGGTGTATCTAATTGGGGCCGCTTGACAGCAAATTTCCAGGCTGCTGTTTGTTGCCAGTCCGCCCCCTATGGGAATAATGTAATCATCTTAACACCGATTGCACTGGTGTGCTTAAAATAAGTTGTTCTTAGCTGGTAACTGCTCTTCCCCATGCACAATGAGGTAAGCATGTTACAATTACAATTAGGTCATTTAGCAGACGCTTTTATCCAAAGCACGCTGCTATTACATGCAGATAGGGGCAGATAGGGGTTAGGCAGCATGCTCATTGTGTTTACATCCTGTGCATGTATTCTTTTAAAGCAGAAAAAATACCAAAAACTAGGAAAATGCATGCATTGGCAATATGTTTGGTTGCATGTATGGTTGTAGGAAAAATATTTTCTGAATGGGAATATACAATATAAACATATAAACGTACACCATTAAAAAATAGGGTATGCACATTTTATTAAAGGAAACAGAACTAATTAATAAATAAAGTAATAATAAAAAAGATTATGATCTTGATCTGATGACCCCCTGGACCACTTTGAGAACTGTTGCGTTAAAGGAAGGTTAAATAAACATGAAGAAATGTAAGGCAGGCCTGTCACACTAACATCAGATGGCATCATAAAGAGTAAATTAAAGAGACAATATGAGAGAGAGAAAGACTGACAGAGAGAGATAGTGAGATAGAGAAAGAGAGAGAGAAAGAGAGAGGGAAAATGGGTTTCACAATTGTTATTCATGGGATTGCACGCCTGGGTTAAGAGTATTTTCTTACCTTAGACACATTGCCTTGGCCTGAAATTGCCACTTGATTCAGCTGGTAGATGAGAACCTAATTACTGTAAACAACACTCAGCAAGATGTCTGTGGATATTAGACAAAAGATGTGAACCCATGTTGCTACACACCACTGAAGCTTGCGTGGTGCTGGTTAAGTACTTAATTTCTATATAAATAATATTCAGTTGTGACAGTTGAAACCAGTGGGGTGGGTTGCTCTAAAATAATTAATTAAGAAAATTGTTTTCTGAATTGTATGTAGCCTATATCATCAATACACATAGTACAGAGATTATATTTTACATGTACATGTTTAGTCATTCAGCAGACGCTATTACTGAAAGTGTCACACGAAGCTGGATGCAAGTAAAACAAAATTGTGTTTCTGGCTGTGACGTGCAATAGTCAACCTCATACATACCAGCAGACAGTTTTCTGTCAATAAGCCACAAGCAATTTCCAGAAATACTGTAACAGAATCACCAGAGAACAGAGACAATAACCCCAGAGAGGAGCTGAATAACAGAAATCTCCATTCTGGGAGATTTTTGCGCAGCCCTGCGACAATGAACCATGTGCCCTGCACTGAACTTGGCTCCGCATTGCACAACATCATTCTTAATACTTGGACTGGAAAGCTGAGTTGAAATAGTAAATTACATCTATAAAATGTGAGTGTATTGTTACGTATTCGCCAATATTTGAATACAAAAAAATATATAATCTCAGCCCTTCCTCCTACTGTATTCCATTTAGGATGTTAACAGATATTAGCATCGCTGTCACCTGAATATTACATCAGTTCGGCATGGCTGTTAGGTAGGAAAGGCTGAGTAAATTGATTGTGACACGAAGCATCAAACAAGAGCATCGCTTTCATCTTTAACATTCGGATGATGGGCCATCGGGTAAAGAATACAGCACCTTATTTGAGGCTAATTGCTCTTCTGGCGTGTGACGCTGTGTTTCATAACAGTAGTTAAAACCTTTTTGCACTTGTGGAGTTGTTGAGTGTGTCTGGCAGGAGGGGCGTCTGAAGAGTGTCGGAACGGGCAAGTGAGACACCATACAGTGCTATGCAACACATTAGATGCATTCCTAAAAATTCTTAGCTACAAGGTTGCAAACTACCACTCACATATTTCCTTGCTTTGTTTTATGGGTAAATGTGTCGCTATTGCTACAAAGTTATAAAAACAAGTTTGCCCATTGATTTAATCAAAGCATAGGTTAATCTACAAATACCTTAAAATGGTGTTGAAATGAAGTCTCTATTAATTGCTTGATCGCTTGAATTGACTTTGAAAACAATGCCTGTACGGCAGAATTAATTGTTGCCCGTGAGCATATATTGTATTAATATTTTGACATAATGCCATGTATCAAAAGCTCTTATTGGAATTGCAGTAATTGAGGTCACAAATTTAGCAGCAAAGTGTTGATGAACTGAAAACACTGCCTATTTTAATTGCATTACGCATGTAACCGAGAAAGATACACTTTATCTTTCTGTGCAGAACAAAGATGGGATTTGCCCAGGATTATCCCAGACATAAAGCAGTTGTATTTGTCTTCAAAGTATTCGTTATAAAGTTTTTGGTATGCTGTATGCTAAGTGATGTGACTTAGTGATGTTGTCTGAGCTGCTTCACAAATCTCAGGAAGTCATGTCCAGCATGTCTAATTTTTATGTGATGTACGGTGTCAGTGCAAATAATTAGATGGATGGATGTCCTAGGGTTTCATTTCCATCTTAATGGAACTGTAGGACTTGATCCATCCATACAGTGCCTACACAGAACTA
This sequence comes from Percopsis omiscomaycus, assembly GCA_027575585.1. Taxonomy (NCBI): domain Eukaryota; kingdom Metazoa; phylum Chordata; class Actinopteri; order Percopsiformes; family Percopsidae; genus Percopsis; species Percopsis omiscomaycus. The sequence continues at coordinate 28,333 of JAODLI010030486.1, read as the reverse complement.
CATCTTTTTTATCCATTGAAAAAAAATCCATATGCTGTTCAAAAGAATTTAAGAAGTTTATCGCAAATGTTTCATTTCATGTCATCTTTTGTGGCATGCTTTTCTGCCCCTCTGTATAAATAGTTTATGTTATTAGTGTTTTAATTTAAATATACAGGTAGGCTACTGTATTTTCTTCTGTATTTGGAACCTTGGGGGCTGAGCTCTTGGAGAATCAACTGCTTTTTTAAGGATAAAACAGGGTGTGTTTCAGATTTAACATTTTAGAACTAATTACATACAGTGACAAAGTGCTTACATGTGGAAGAGCAAGGAAATAGGGATTTGCCCAATTGGGGCCCTTTAATGCTGCTTATCTAATTAGAGACAAGTACTTTCACTTGGGGATTTAGTCTTTTCTAATCATCCTCGTTCTACGTTGCACTGCAGAGCCAAAGGTAAACAGGTGCCTACCCTGAGCAGCTCTGTGCCAGCAGAGAGATGTGCTGGCATCCAGAAGACATACAGTATACACATATGGAGGAAGGTGACGTTCTCGAGAGACAAGACATTGATTGGAAAGTATCTTTGTCACCTGTGGATCTGTAAATAAACCGTTCTCGACAAGAGCTGCGTAAAGAAACCCTTTTCGAATCTGATTCTGTGTCGCAATTACCTAATGCAATATATATACACAGTATAGTATATACATATTTACTGTTAAAAAAACATATTTTTATATTGGTTCATGTAGCTTCAATCACTGCAGTGGATTTAAAAAAAAACGCTCATCCCCCCCTCCCCCCCTCCCGCTCATCGACCGACCCGATTTCGGATAAGCGGACGACGATCAAAAACCAAACCAGTTAAATCTGTTGCTGTGATCATAGAAGGAATGAAGGTAAAATTTACTGATCCAAGACAACTTTTATCATGGGGACCTTTAAAACATTTTAAATTAATAAATGCTTTTGCATAATCAGGTGTTATTATTCCCCAAACAAATAATCTATCCATCATTTAACTCTATTTAAAATAAACATTGATCCATTTGGGTCAATAATTTAAATACATTTAAAAAGGATATGTCCTTGGTAATAAGACAATTGTATCAGCTGAGGGGTGCATGAGTCAAATGTCGTTTATCAATGTGCCCCAGATAAATTAAAACTATGAACGCCACCATTGCTGAATGCCAGGATTGCTGAATGCCACTGCACTCCTGTCTGAGCCACACCACAGAATATTCCCTATCAATATCAAGTTGGTTTCCTGGACACCTATATCGTGTCAAACCAGTTCCTACAGTGAGCCTATCAGATGAGGCTAGAAGCCTTCATATCTGGCAAGAGGCAGGAGGATGTCTGAGTGAAGACGTGATCCAGTTGCACAGGTGGTCTCTTATAGAACATCTTTTCTATGTTTTCTATGCTTTATGAATATACAGAAGAACAGTAATTTGACAACATTTTCAGTGACTCATGCATGCGTGCATGAGGGGGTCGCAAAATATTTTGGTTTTGGTGGTAATCGTCAAAATGGTGCCTTAGAAAATAAAGGTAAATGGAAGAAAACGTTGAAACGTTGAAGTGTATTCCATGCTTGACATTATTCACTACACATTAATGAGATTAACCTAGCTAAAAGTGGATCCTAAATGTAAATGGCCACACCTTACTATTGCTAATGGCTTTAACGTTTCTTAACGATGGGACGTGAAGTTGGGGGACAAAGATAACAGGTGGTGGGTAATGTCACCCATCTGCTGTCAGGTTTGATTTGATACAGGTCTGACACTGGCCTGCCCATGGGGCCCTCAGCCACGGCAGCAGGGGTGGAGGTGAAGGATCTGCCCATCTGTAGCCCACCGTGGCAAGAGAACCAGGGAGGCATGGAAGAAAAAAAGAAGTCTTATGACTTTGATATTCCCCTGCGACACATCTGACCCAGACATGGTTTGTGGTCTCCAATTTAAAGCTACAGTCTTGAATTGAAAAAAAAACATAAATGTGTGGTTTGCTGCTATTTATGGCTTTATTGCAGTTTTACGATATCCCTTGACAAAGTGTATCATGTAGTGCTGCTCACGTAGTGCTGCTCACGTAGTGAGATGTTCTATGTCAAAGAGCGGTGGACCACCGGAGAGGTTAGGCAGAACTAAATACAATATAAGAACCCACATGCTTTGAAAAATGATCTTAAGATCATTTTACCGACAGAGCTGGTATTCATCAATGTTATCTTTGTCGTATCCTTACGATCAAAACCACATCTGGTCAGAGATCGTGTAAAACGTCAAAAAATAAGATCGCAATAAGACCCTCATTATCACGAAAAACAATCACAACAGCCTCAGTAAATACAACCACAATTATAGTATTAATAATAATTGGTCACATACTGTAAAATAAGACAAGTGATTTAATTCTGAGGAGCCGTAGCTTCCCGTGTCTTCCACTAGAGCTCACTACTGCCTATAAGAGTGCACTTTATTATCTCAGTGGTATAATTGTGTTGTTACAAAGTCAGGAGTGAGGCAATCATTCAAAAAACAACCATAAACATGGAAAACTATAGTGCTAGAAGCCAGCAAAAAGGAAATATATTCCATTATGATATTATACAAACCGTAATGGTTGAACTAGTGCAATGTGCATAGATGGAACATTGAAAGTAAATATATAGTACTATGTGGACTATCCCAAGGGTCATATGTTACTTCACCTTCTTCCTTGCTGTTTCTAGGAGCCACCCACTGGGAGGTCCTCAGAACAACATTATATATAGGCTTCTGTATATAAAGTACTGTATATACCAGTGACATGCGGTGAGGTCTAAGTCAGGGTAGGCAATGACGGGGGAAAAAAAAGGATCTGTATTCAAATTGGGCTGGCAGGACCATAGAGCCTTAATTGGCAGCTGCACTGTTTGAGTATTAACTTTACTTAGCATTTAAATCTGAGTGTTATAAAGTTGGATGGAAAATGATCTGTTGATGTGACATGTTCCCAGTGTGTCTGTTTATATAGATAAACCATCCTTTTCTGAATTCCAGGATGCCATTGGTGGCTTTCTAGAGGGAAATTCCCTCCTGCTCAAATTGGATTAGTCTGAGCAACAAAGCATTGCAAAGGCTAGTGAAAAAAAACCTTTTTCCCACTGAAATGGAGTATACCAATGGTGAAATGGAGTATACCAAAAATAAAAACATGGCTTGTTCACATGTTAATCCGGCTCTGCGTTTCAAGGGAAGGTGCTCAAGCTCCCGTCACTCAGGTTCTACGCAGGAGGTGGATTCCTTTAACTAACAACCATTCACAAAATAAAAATGTAATAAATGATTCCAGGACTTAAGGAGGGCACTGGCTGTCAGCCCTAATGGAATCCTGTTTCCTCATCCTGTTTGGCTGAGCAACAAACTGAGCAGAACTGAGCAACGTGTCTGCACAATGAGCGTTTGCTTTTTCCTTTTTTTTTTATCGGCTTCCCTTTGATGTGAAGCTGCAACAGAGAGACGTCAAACCTGAAGGTCTAAAAATAACGTGCATTGGGTTGAGGAGATGAATTTAAATATATAGAGCTTGCTTTGTTAGTGGAGAAGAAATCTTGAGTGGCATGATAGCCTACAGTTATTGCATATGAATGATAACATAGCAAATATACGCAATTCTTGAGAAGCAAAACAGTTACCTCAGCACAAAATGGCTTCTGTTCACTGTAGTGTGAAAAAAGGCAATTGATGCGACACCCACTGTTCTAATGCAACATACTGCAAACAAACATCAACTCTTTTGATTTCTACAACAAATGTCAACAAAACGGATCAACACCTTGGGCTGTTTCGTAAACATTAGCACACCTATGAATATTTTAATCTGGTTATACCGCCCAATAATTATATCTCTACAAACATGTCACCCGGCCAGCAGAACAAACAATGGATTTGAGCTCAAGTATAAAAAACCACGGGTTTCATTCAGCTGTTTGCACTCAATCAGAACCATTTTCATGGATATCAGAACATACCTTGAACAGGTGACGGTAATCTGTTTTTGTGCGTGTGTGTGTGTGTGTGTTGAATGTGGGCTCGAGAGGAGGAGGAAAGAGACAGACAGGTTAAGGCAGAGATGAGGAAAGGACAAAGACACATCTCAGCGCCCCCAGGAACGCCGGCTCGTTCCGAGCAGCTGTTGTCTGGAGCTGGTGGCAGCACTGCGGTGCCCTGTCAAGTCTCTTCTGCCGTAGACGGCACCGCGCATGCAAAGCAGGGACAGGGCTGCCCTCTCTCTCCTCCAAGGCGTGAACACCTCTCCCCTTCGCTGTGTATACCGGGAATACACGCTGCCGCAACAGAAAGGATTTGAACAAATCCTCATTGAAATCCTCTCAAGCGATTGCATAGGTTAGAGACCGGGTATGGTTGTGACACGCTCTACTCTCGTGTTTATGTATGACACGAGAGGACAAAGGTCGAATGACAAGGAAAGAAAAGAACAATGGAATGAAAGAGTTCTTTCAAAAAAGAGAAACAGTTGATATAGGAAGGATGAAATCTCAATGGACCCCATTCGCTACAACGTAAAGTGTTGGTTTGATTCAAATGTGCCAATGAAAAAGCGTTGACTATCAGACAATTGTGACCTAAATTGGCATAAAGTGTGTGTGTGTAGCCTGCTAGGATACGTCAGTGAGAAGAGGCCATACAACCTAATGACCAAATGTCAACGTTCAGTTATTCATACATGTATAACTAATGGGGTTGGCTGTCTGTCGCGGCCCCTCATCTGCTTGTGACAACCGCACCCAGCTCCATTCAAACATTTTAATAGCAAAGACATTATCTCAGCAGAGGGGATTCATTCGAAATTATCACATTATATCCGGGTAGATTTTTCACCCAAGAAAACACAGGTAAAAAAATAAAACGATTAGATAAAGATAGTTCATCATGGACACCACGTGGGCCATATAAACTATAGTTTATATGATCTGCACTGGAAGTAGTGCAACTACTTAGCAATGAAGTAGCAATGAAATGGCATTAATAGACTGGTGGGAACAAACGTTGTAAATATATAGCATGATGAAAATATATATTAAATTATAAAATATTATTTTCTGATTCAGAAAATTTCTAGGCCAGCAGAGTATACCTTTACATCAGTATATCTTTAAATCTATAAAGGGAGACAGGGAGAGAGAGATTATCTCAAAGTTGCCAATATTAATTTGCACATAAAGGTGGGCAGGATAGTCTAGTGGTCTAGGTGTTGGACTCCCAGCCGGAAGGTTGTGGGTTTGAGCCCCAGAGTTGTCCTACCTGTAAGCATCCTTGAGCAAGATGCCTAACCCCTATCTGCTCCATGTAATAGCACCATGTAATTGTAAGTCGCTTTGGATAAAAGCGTCTGCCAAATGATTGTAACTGTAAAGGTGCTCTAAGCAATATTTTAGACCAAAAACGGACTTGGTATGCATAAAAGTAGACTAAGTATGTTGTAAAGCGTATACACTCACATGGGATGTAGAGTCAACTTGCATCATAGGTACAAAATTAGCTATTTTTAGCTTTCAGCCTAGTATAGTGGACAACGCTGGTACTGCAGACAAATTCTGTTTTGCCCAAAAGCCAATTTTCATTTTATGCAGATGGCCTATTGAAAACTTAAACAAAGGTGACATTTTTTTTGATTGTCGCGCAAATTCAAAAACTATTCAGTGAGTGTCAGTGAGTTACGCCACCAGATAACAGTGTAAACTAGATGTTTACAGGGGACAAATGCTTATAGTAACTTTAAGTAGGGTGATTTAAATGCAAAAGAGACTTAATTGACCTTAATTTATATTGGCTATCAATTTAGCAAAAGGTGAATATTAGCCTATAGCCTACTATATAGCCTACACTATGTTATGTTCTAAATATTGGTGTCTGCATGATGCTGAATCATTGGCTTACAATTTGTTCGTAATTCTTGTGTTCAAGATACAATTTAGATGATTCACATTCAGAGTTTGTTAATGTCAATGTGTACAAATATTTGATGTGTGTGTATTTTGTAGGTAAGGCTTTAACTGGCAGAAAACAAGTTGGATTGTATTGCTTTGTCTACCTCCCTGAGGACAGAGAACTTATTAAGAGGTGTCCATCACTTCCAGTCTCCCAATTGGCTGTTAGACTGGTGGTGCAATGGGGTAAAGTTAACAACTTCCCACCATATTAAAAAACTGTCACTCAGCTCAGACACCCACCTGACCCTCAATTTCTTAACTGTTCGGGGTTCCAGGGGTATGGATCCCACTTTATTAAAGATTTATTCCTGTGACGACACCGTGTATATCCCTCTGCAGGGTCCACTACACCTTTCGCAAATGTAGTCGACAATAAACGCTTATAACTGAATAAATGTTGCCACCATGTGGTGTACCATGACTACTGCACATTTTAAAACAATTACCAATGACGTGCGCCATAAGTATTTTTGTGATGCTAAACATCAGTTTAATTCTCACTCTTGGACACTCCTGTGTAATTTAGGTTTCTTTTTTACTGCCTCAATTAGATTTAGGACAAAGGGCATTTGGGAAAAAACTGAAACTGAATCTGTGAATTACAGCTGTGGAATAACGGCTCGCCTACTAAGATTACCTCTAGGCTATTAGTAGTACTAACGTAACGTTACATTAAAAAACTACGACTGCTACTGATACAGTAGGCTACTACTAGGGCTACTATCTACGCCTACCTCTACTAACCTACTAATTACCAATACTTATATTATAGCCTAACTACTACTAGCTACTACTACTAACTTACTACTACTAATAATGGCACGCTTGTTGTTTTTGATTTGTAGCAGGTAGCAGGTAAGATATGAAATAGCTACCCGTGTGTACAGTAATAGGTTATCCTAAACAAGTGTAAATGAATAATGCAAAGTGCATACAGCCTGTTGTGCCACGGTGTCGTCGCTGAAAAAGAATGGTTGCGGAAGTAACGTTAACGTTAACGCCGCAGAAGATGAGCATCTGAAGAAAGAGACTCGGCACAACAGGAAAAGCTCAATTAATTATACCGAAACATATTAAATCCGAAAAACGTCGCATCGACGTTTCAATTTAATCGATTAACGTTACTTGCCACCAATCGTTGTTGGATTGTCCCGAAGAAATAAGCCTGTTGTACTGTTGTTATGGGCGCCTTACATTCAGTGCCCGGTGAACCCCAATACGTTCATCTGGCGGAAAAGACCGGCTGTGAGTAGTAGATGTATCGTTGATATGTTGCTTTGCAGTTACATATTAGAGAGCATATCGGGCATTCCCTATTAAACACACACGCAGGAATCAGTTAGTCGTTTTAAAAGCGTTTCCTGTCTGAAAAATGCCGAAATTGTGAATTAAAAATGCGAAGCTCCACTAGCTTAAAGCAACATAATGTAGCCTACTGAGTAACCTGTTCTAAAGGAGAAAAGGGAATGTAATTACGCTATAGACGTTGGCATGAATAAATGTCCACTAGTCGTTAGACTGTAAAAGCAAACATGGTGCAGTAGCAATAAATAATTCACAATAAAACTATACATGGTGGCTTATATAAGTTAATAGTCACTAAGTCAAAAATAGATATAGGATAGGCTACTTACCTTAGCATACATTCTGAAAACATAATGTCAGCTCATAGTCACTGAAACGACATATTTCTTCTCCTAAAAACAAACAAAAAAATAAAATATACTGTATGTAAACTGTAAACTTTATATGAACAAACAATGCTTATGTGTGTTTTTACAAGAATGACCCTTTTCATACAGATACAGATTCATATTCTTTATGTTTTGTATGAATAAATGCAGTATAAATGGGCCATAATCATTGTATGTTACTAAGATTTTTTTTAACATGAGAGACAACACAAACCTAAATATTTTACACAAAAAATGAATCGCTAAACCTTCAGTTCCAAACTTTCCAGTACCATTGCTTAGACTTTCACTTATGTCACATAAAGAACTTTATGAACTGATGTCACATAACATGTGTCATGAAGTTAGTTGGAAAAGGATTTGATCTGCATCTTTAGACAATTCCCTTTCCAACAAACAGCTAAATAATTATACTACTGTTAACTTCTGTTGTCTCTTGTTAGTTTCTTTTGAACAGATCGGAATCCTCCACAAGAGATTTAAGCAGTTAAGCCACAATGAAGAGACTCTGCGGTAACATCAAATGTTTTTAACTTTCAAGTATAGGAACTATTGTAGTGTCAAGTATAGGAACTATTGTATTGTGTTGTAGAGTTCACTTCAGTTTCTATTCTCAATCTCAAAAAAATCTTAAAAAAAAGGAAATGCTGTATAGGCAGTTTGTGTACCTGGGTTAACTTGTCTTTGCAGCACCACACCCTAAACATTATGTGTTTTGTTCCTCAAGGAGACAGGATTTCAGCACAATTCCAGATCTCGCTTGTAATCCTATCCGTTCCCAGATCATAGAGGCTTTTTTTGACAGAAGGTAAGCAAATTATGTTATCACTTCAACTGAAAGTTGTATAACATAACTTCATATTGAAATATTGACTGTGGTTACATACTAAGACATAGGCTATCCCATGATTATTTAGATTGTGATATGGCCCCTTTTTTTTCAACATAACTCATTTGCATATTCTGACTAAGGCCTTTTATAAGACATGTCGGATGTGCCGATATTAATCCGCTTTTGAGAGGATGTACACAGCACATTTGGAATATCAGAATAAGACGAATGTTATATTCCAAATTTAGAAAGTTAACATGCTGTGTATCAAAACTGGAATGTAAACTTCAATATTGACAGTTGATATTCTAAATAATATTGGAACATGCATGCATTTGAAGAAACTTCCGACAGAATGGTGAAGGAACGGTCCAGGAAATCGGCTTTGAGGAGTTCCTGGTGGTCATGTCCCATTTCAGACCTCCGTCTCTCCACGTGACAGATGAGCAGCGCGAGAGCATCAGGAGAGAGAAGTTAAGATGTCTGTCCTCTGCCAAACTACGGCATGCTTGGCTTTAAAGCTACAATGTGGAACTTTTTACATATACATATGCGCCTTGTTTCTCTGCTATTTGTGGATGATTAAGATAATAGAATAATGATTCCACATCTACTGTCCATTCGTGAAAGGTTTTCCATTTACACCGAGTTTCTATTATATGATGTCTAGGTGCGACACATACATTGATGCATGTCAAATAGCAGTGGTGGATCCAACGAGAGAGTTTCGGCAGATTAGTTCCCTCAGTGGCACACGTGGTGTCCATAAACTAGCTTTCAAAGTGATCACCTATTTAAATGACATAAACTAGAGAGACCGATTATAGCTTCAAGGGAGGTTGACGTACTATTGAAACAATGTGCTTGATTGGTTATTAAGAAATATATAACAGTTATTTCTTTCTCCACAGTCCTATTTAATATGCACGACACTGACAATGATGGAACAATAACCCTGGAGGAATACAGACATGTAAGCCTCCGACTGTCAACCATATTACACTGTTTTACTGGAGGTTAGATATGTTTGTTAACGTTAGCCATCTACTACGTACAGTAGATGGCAGTAGTAGACAGAAAATATTAGGGGTATAATATTGCTAGGGGAGGGGCAGGGGGGCAAACACCTTACACTAAATCTTCCCCTGGAGATCGGGAAAATATGATCATGTATCATTTGATAAACAGGCTAACTAATGCTTAGGGTCGTTGTCGGTCATTTTGGTGTCGTGACATAAAAATTTCCCTTAATGTCTTGTACAGTGATGAGAGGATGTTAAATCTAATTAGCATAATACGATAACAATGAATGAATTACTGTATTTATGCGCAATGATACTGTGGTGATGGTAATCATTCTCTGTTACACTGTTTTTAAGACGTGTTAAGTACATAACGTGGAAGCTCACAGTCTTGCAGTCTATGCAGCTTCACCAAGTGCCTTGCTCAAGGACGCCTGCCCCGTCAAAGTGCAGTTGCTCATGGATGTTAATCTGCTTTTGTCTACATGGGCAAGGTTGTGGAGGAGCTGCTGTCTCGCAGCGGGGCCCTGGGAAAGGAAACAGCGAAGGGTATCGCTGATGCTGCCATGCTGGAGGTAGCCAGCATTTCTATGGGTCACATGGTAGGACAGCTATCTGAAAGATACTATTTTTTTTGTCTGATTCTTGGTCCAGTCAATGGTCAGGGCAGTCATTTTTCTTTTCTTTTTTCATATCCAGGAACCTGATGAGTTTTACGAGGGAATCACATTTGAGCATTTCCTGAAGGTCAGTACTGAATACAGTATTTATTTATATATTTATTTATTCAACCTGTTGCTTGAAATATGTGATAATGTGTTATATGGATAACATTCAGTAGGCCTATTTGATAATTACTATGTTAGCCCATAAAATGCCTCCTTTCCAGTTACTGAAGGGTTTTGAGATTGAATCAAGAATGAGCATTCGTTTTTTGAACATGGACACGACGACTCTCTGCAAGTGATGCTCGTACACTTATCTAAGCAGCTCTTGTGGACATGAATGATACATATTTATGTTTTTCACTCCATATTTGTTTTATTATATGTAATGTTTTGCTATCTAGCTGCATCTGATAGCAGGTTGTCATGCTCATATTTATAATATGCCTTGATATGACATATTTGCACTATTAGACCTGTTTGTTTTACTATGCAAATACCAAGGTTTCAAAAATAAATTTGCGTGTTAGAGTTTTAGCATGATAAATATACTCTACTCTATTGTATGCAATAATGTAACCACAACAACCATTCTGTCAATTTGTCAATAGCTAGAACAAGCAATATTCTACTGTTGTTACTGTAATATAACAACGGTAATGTACAACATTCAGTGCATGCAAATAGCTACTGTATGCTCACGAATGTCATCATGCATATCAACAATCAGGGATACACGTATGTCTTAAGCTTTATATTAATGCAATACTGATTTTTGTTAAATCCAGACACCTCAACAAATAGGCTAGCATGTTTTCATTTACTATATTCAAAGAAATCTAATGTTGTTAAGCAAACACTTTCTATACTGTAAATTCCAACGTTAGATTCTGTCGTTAGA
>JAODLI010030486.1:0-17131 GCA_027575585.1 Percopsis omiscomaycus | reverse complement strand
TATATTCAAAGAAATCTAATGTTGTTAAGCAAACACTTTCTATACTGTAAATTCCAACGTTAGATTCTGTCGTTAGAAAACGTTAAAAAGATGTCCATTTTTTTCCTACTGTATATTCTACTTGGCATTTTACATTTCCCTCCAAAACTACAGTAAACACTGTCATTTGTGTATGCTGCCCTCTAGAGACCAAAACAAATTTGGCATAAAATATACTGTAATGCATTTATTACAAACATGTATGCTACTTTAGTTATGTACCTTGAAGGCTATAGTAGCTGCATTGTTTACAGAAGGTACTGTACAGTACAGAATATGGTACTTTGGTCATCACAAACTCATAAACTTGCATTTGCGTTTTTGTAGCTATACATTATGCACTTTTTTGTACACAAATAAAAATGCAATCTAATAAAATAAAGTTGTTAAAAGGTATAATTGTCATAAATATTTTCTCTAAACCACTTAACCTGGATATATTTGGTTTAAGTTGTTCATATTTATTGTGATAAGTATCAGTTAGCGTAGATAAAAGATACAAAAAAGTGTGTTTTCAGGGGGGAACATATCTTGCTCATGCCTATGAACATCGGAAACTTCAGGATAACCAACATTTATATTGTCACTGTTTTAAGGTTTGTTAAGCTGTAACGTGGGCCATACGTGTTATTTTTTGCTTCAACTACAAGTGAGGATGGAAAGAGAATTGGTGGATTTGAACAGAGAAGATATGGTGTCGTTATACAGCGGTACAGTGAGAAGGTCTAATTTAGATGATCCAATGGTGACATTTTAAGACTCAAACAAAACAAAAGCTCAGCCTCATCTAATTTGTTTTTGTCAGTTATAAGTTAGGTTTAGATTAATTTGTATTGATTCTATATTTGAAAGCATTCTAATGGAATCTAGATGGCATCAGTTCTGACCAGACATGCCCTCTGTGCTTTTTGTTCTAAATAAAACTGCAGCCCTGAGCTTTAACGGGGAACTTGATTTATGACCCAGAGTGAATCCCTTATCAACTTCCAGTTCTGTAAAGGCTCGTGACCTAAGGAAAGTTTTAAGGAAATACTACCACATTTAACTTGGAAAGCTTCAAGTGTGCAGAAGCCGAGTAATATCTAAATAATCACGTCATCAATCAGTGTCATTTGACAATGTATTTAAAAAAATAATGTGGCCCAGTGGCCTGCTGTCCTTTTCCGCCAATAGACGGCACACGCTTGTCTCTTCACGTACAAGTCTGCATCAGCACACACCCTCCATGATCTGACCCACACACACCCAACACCTTGTGACTGGCCAGACAGGCCCGCATGCTTCACCAAGTCTTTCCTATCTGTCCAGAAGACATGCGTCATTGTAAGTTGATATCACATAGTCAGCGTCTCAGCAGCTTCCCGATTTACTTTTAACCTCCCATGTTGTCAGTGCCTGACAGTGTCTGTATAGCCCACAGACAGTGCCAGTGTCTGTATAGCCCACAGACAGTGTCTGTGTCTGTATAGCCCACAGCTGCCCATGCTTGAAACAATCCATGTGGAATGTAACATCTATTGTGTGGTGAATCTGTTACAAAGCAATGTTTTTTATTGTGTGTGTGTGAATCAACTGTTTTCTGTCGACTATTGCCACAGTCATAGAAAACTAGAATGGCCCTCAGAGAGATGCTACACTGTTGTGCGCTGTTGCTCATACTGTAAAAGGTGGCCATTAATGAAATGCATGCTGTGTCACGACCCTGCTTGTTTCCCTGTCTTGTCTCTTGTTTTTCCCCTGTCTGTTCCCCTAGTGTGTCCACCGGTTATGTCTGCATTTGGGTCACACCAACACAAATCCCTGACATGCTGCAGATTATGTGGCCAAAACAAACAATACTACTAGCTACTCATATAACACATATCCTTGAGCATGTGCCCAATTTTGTCTGTCTGGGTGAAACAGGTTTCGAGAGATAAATATACACCCTGACGCAGCGCCACCATGTGGTCAATTTGACAATGCTTGCAAAGTTCTGAACTTGAGAACTGCATTTTATTTTGTTCTGACAACCAATCTGACCGATTTACAATGCGGCCATGTTATTTGAGACAGGTGTTTACATATCCTATAGATACAGCATACAGTATATGCAGTTTCATGAAGATCCATCATATGATTCCAAAGAACAAGCATTTTAATAGTTTTTCGCCAAAGTCAAAATGGCAAAAATATCTATCTTGGTGGACTAGGTCGTTTAGGAAAATACTTTAGGTTCCTTGTGAGGAGTGCGACCTATTCTGGGCACCGATACTGTACTGTATCTATCAATCAGTGTGGCTTCGTACCAAATTCAAAACTCTATATCAAACTTGGTAAGAGGCATGACCTTTCAAATTTGGTAGCATGTTACAGCACCACAATGCGACAAATCTGCAATATTCGAATGAGTTCCTCCATGTGTTCCCGCTCAAGATATTTGACAAGATATTTTTTTTTTTTTTAAATCAAGCCATGACTTTACGAGTTGCAAAGACACCCACACTGAAGGACATGAAGGGCGACAGTGGCACAGGGGGTAGAGCAGGTCGCCTGGCGATCAAAAGGTCGTTGGTTCGATACCCGCTGACCTCTGTCTAAGTGTCGAGGGGTCCCTGAGCAAGACACCTAACCCTAACGGCTCCCGATGTGTTGTATGGCGCCTTGCATGGCAGACACCACCATCGGTGTGTGAATGGATGGATGTGAGGCAATGTACAGCGCTTTGGGTGGCCTGTTTGGTGCGATTAAAGCGCTATATAAATGCAATCCATTTACCATGAACATGCTGGGTCAATCGTATAGTGCATGCGGGGTGTAATGAATGAAAATGAATTGTTACAAATATTGTTGATTTTTAATACAGTGTAGCTCAGCAAGACTTCATCAGCAGTGTTTTGGGCCATCATATACAATACCATACATACAGTAACATATTATGTGTGTACCAATATCACAGTGATAAAACATTGACATTCCTTCATGATAGGCCTACTGAACTATTAGAAACGCATGCGAAAATAAATAATAAATAGATAAATAGAGGCTTTAGTTAAGACAATCATTGGTGTACCCCACACCGGGTTTTTTTTATCAACCCAGTGTGCGTGCTTAAGTGCTGAAAATGTATCCCACTGAATCTATTTTGCCATCCTTAGAAGAATACATTCATCTGTGTCCTCTTTCCATATTTTTTGAGACTCCTCAGTTCTCTGCAAACGTTTGACAAAAATTCCAAATATGTTTTTAGGACTGCACATCCATAAACCTTCTGCTGGAAGGTGTTCTGAGGGGGAGGTAATGCCGTCGGCCACGCCGCTGGCTCCGGTTCCGGCAGGTTGGGGTAGAGACCCTGATAGACGCTGTTGATCAGAGCTGCCAGGCTGTTGCTGCGGTCCCTGATTTGGGTCAGCATGGTCAGCAGTGCGCTTGGGTGGGTCTGCAAGTCTGTTTGCTGCTCAAACACCCTTTTAAAATGGGGGAAGAAAGCTTGAAGCTGCATGTAGATGTTTAGTATTCGGTCGGATTGTTCCAGGCCAGAGATGTTGGGATCCGGGATGTTGTTAACGGACATCTTGCAGAAATTCTCTGACATGTCTCCTTGACTAGCCTTCTAAAGATTACAAAACAAAAGAAGAAGAATGAGATATTTTTTCTGCTGTCTACTTGTTAATGGCAAACTCCTTCCTTTGTAACTGGAATTCCCCTTGTAGTTGAATCACTGATTCAACTACAAGGTTCACTACACTACACAGTTCATAGGCCCAATTATGATATAGTCATTTTAGCAGACACTCCAAACTGCGTAAGGTTTGAACCTTCTTCAACCCATGACCTTTAGGCTTGGTGTTGAACACACAGACCACTAGACTATGCTGCATACCCTCCTCTTTTGGGGCACAGTTGTGTTTCAAACATATACAGGGAGCTGGGGAGGAGATTTGGGGATGCTAAAACACAATAAAGGGGTGTATCTTTGAAGAGTAAAAGGTCAGTATTTGTATCCATGGTACAACACTTCTCAAAAATCTCAAACAAAACCACAGGAACAACCATATTGCATAGGGGTTTACAGCAAGAGAAGAATCTTTTGTGCCTTACACTCACATATGTTTTGATTAGATCCACAGATTCCTTGTATATGAGTTTTGTGAGCCTCAAGGTCTGCGGAAGAGGCTTCCTACACTGCTGGTTTCTGCATAGTGTGACCATCCTTGTTGAATCAACAGCCATTACCAACAGAAGGGAAAATAATGCTGAAAATAAAAACGTAATTATTATAAAAAGAAAAGATCTTTATGTGTGGAGCAACGTTGCAAGTGTTCTTACTATCTATAGAGAATTCGAGAATTCAAGCAATGCAACATTTTTAATATGGACATTCTTTACAATGATTAAATAACGTTATGCAAAGATACACAGTTACCACACTTATATGGTAGCTCTAAAATAAAGTATGACCATAGACTGTAGTAATGCATTGGCACTAGTTTTGTTACGTGTTAAAGCTATCTTTACTGCAAAGGATGGTACATGCACTTGATTGTTAATTGCAAGTGACTTTCCAATTAGTTTCACAACATAAATGTTTTGCAGCAACATCTGTATTATCGTTGACATACTGTAGTAAATAAAATCAATTAATAATAAGGACTTACTTGCTAGTGGTTGTATTGATAGTTGAAAATACATATTCTTTACATGACCATACATTCCTAGCACAGTATCACAGGCCAATTGTACAGACTTGTCATAATCACACCGCTTTAAACACTGAAACCACACGACATGGGAGGAAATGACGTGTTCTTTGTGAGGCAACCAAATTTCCCAGAATTTCCTTCTTTTTTCAGATGCTTTCTTTTTTTTTGCCTGTCCATTTCTGCTTTTACAAAGTATTATACCCACAAACCATCTAATATGACCGCTTAGGACAAAAAAAACAACCTGAATTGATAATAAATAGGAGTAAATAACAACAAACTATTTAATATAACAAACTATTTATTAAGAGTAAAAACGTATTCATTTTGTAATTGATTTAAATACAAACTATGAATGAAAATGTGACTTGTGCATGTAAGTAACTGAGGTCATCCTTACCTTAGACACAGTTCACTTAAAGGCAATTATACTGCCACCTATAGAGCATGAGTGGAAAAACAGGCACACCACTAATGTCAAGCCACAAAGCTACATACTGATTGTGTGATGACAACTACAAACAGTATAAGGTGCATGTATAGTACAGTATGTAACTTCTCCAGACAATGAGATTTTAAAGATGGTGCATACCAACATCCTGCCATATTTTGGAGTTCTTGAAGGAAACAACCGTTTGGTTCAAACCTGTGACTTTTAAGAGCGCACAATCCTGAACAAAAGTTACGGCGTTACAGGTGAGATTGCATATAGCAGTGTGTGTTTATTTAGAATTTCATGAGAAACACTTTCATGTGGCAGCAAGCACAGGAAGTGGTTAAAGACAGGAAAGACATTTCTCAATCAGTGATTTTTACAAGTGCGTTAAGGGTGGGTCCGCTCAACCAAAATAGAACAATATGACAATGTCATTTCCTTGCAACACCACTGACAGGTCAACCCAACATGTGAGTGTGCCTGATTTCAATGTAATGATTTACATTTAATAATCAGCAGCAGTAGCCCATCAATCATATTTGTGATTAAGGTACAAGAGACAGAATTTAAGTAGCATGCTACGCTACAAAGTAGAGAATACACTGTGCGTTACTTATTGTTGGGATACCAGGAAGTGGTAAATATCACATGTTACAACCACATCACCCACAGTGTTTTTAATATTGGTTATTACCTTCACCATTTTCACCCACCATGTCCGGAAGCTACAGTCAGTCTCATCTAGGGTCACCATCTAGTTCAGGCCCATTTGACGACACCTACCCCAAGTACTTCTCTAAACACTGTATGGACACCGCCTGGACCCCATGGGGGCCCTATGCTTTGTTTTGGCTATCTTCTCTGGTGGACCAATGCTGTCCGACGCTGATAGACAGTATTTTAGGGAATGTCAAACCTAGACACCAGATTATAAATTCTCGAAGCTGCAAATGGAAAGGTATTCATGAAGTAGGCTGAGTCATTCTTGTCTGACAATACAAGAATGTCTGCTCCTCCCCATAGTGGTCACAGACGTCACTATCCTTCTCCTCTCAGCCGCGCACACTTGTGTGGACAGTTGCGTTTGAAACATCAACAGTGAGATGGGGCTGACATTTGGTGATCTTGGGTCACTACATAATCAAGTAGGGCACTATAAGATAGAGAAATACGCTGTGATAACTAGCTATTGTAAAAGCGCTAAATGGAAGACATCTGCTACATCTTTGTTTTCAAAGAAAACATTAGCTTTACATACCCAACTTTGACCTAAATTTCTGTTCTTGGTAACTGTATTTCAGGTCTCGCTCCAGGTAGCGTTACCATTAAACCACCATCTGCCTGAGAAAATTCAGGGGGAAGTCAAGGCATGAAAGTAATGTCAGCACTATTTCAGATGAAGGGTGACCAGCCTCACCACAACCCCACTACCCTCGACGGGGCTTTCCATGTTAGGTAGGCAAGGTAGGCAAGCGTTGCATGGCGTCAACGTTTCAAAGAACTTACCAATGAATTCCTGCCAGTGTAAACAGACATAGTAAAAAAAAGCCCCTAATTTAGATTTCAATCAGTCAGTATTGCTGTGTGTCAAGGAAGCACAGGAAGCTCAGCACTGTGAGTTCACAGCTACAGCAGAGATATTTACTGTAACATGTATTTATTTTTCTCTGTTCCACAATTTACATTTTCTCAGTGTCAATGTCATTGGCTCTCAAACTGTGGGTTGGATGCTTCAAGGGGGTCGGGGGATTAAATAATAATAATAATAATAATAATAATAATAATAATAATAATAATAATAATTCTTCAGTATGCATTTTAATAGTGTTTGGTGTGTTGCAAGCAACGGGGCACCACAATTTGTTTTGATGTGATCACCTCTTTATTTTTAATCTAGGTTACTTTAATTATCTGTAATATAGGCCTACTTTATGTTTTCTCTAAAATGCCAATGGTTAGACAGTACATAACAGTACAATACATAATGCAGGATTGCAGGCTATGGCATGGGTCCAGCTAAGGTTAAGAATTACAAAATTATGATATGTAGTATGTATTTGATACGGTAGTACAGTCATTCAGAAAAAGAAATAAAAAAGAGAAGTCCTTTAACTGCAGATTAAAATAAAACCGCAAAGACGTGCTACTGTAGGATTCAGGATGTTGGTCAAATACTATTTTTTGCCTTACTTCTCAGGAAATGATTAGGGTTGTTTAGGAAATTCCCTTATATGGCCAAGTTAGCTTTCTAATAATGTAAACCAAACTTTTAGCCTGTCAGTGATTCTAAACTAATGTAGTCTTTGAACACCCAAACAGCACTAGTCATTATTAATTAGTCATTTAAGGCCACACTATGCATCAGAGGAACAGCGTCTGACAGGGTTATTTACTGTATGCACTACAAGCAAATGCCAAAATGCACACTAAGAAAAAGGATGGAACCATCGCTAAAATCTAAGGAACAGCACAATAGACTAGGCAACACCTGGAAATGCACATCGTTAATTATTATCTATTTATTTATTATTTTATGAGTAACTTTATTTCCCTTTACTTTATTGTTATCTTTTTATTCACTTGTTGGATTCAGTGCAGATACGTTTAAATCAGCATAGCTATATGCTACTGAAACAAAGGCCACTCCTTATGGTATCATGCATGCCTTCAACCTTCCCCAGTCTGAGAGCATTTAACATCCGGAGAAGAACAGACAACGCAAATGGTGGTTATACTGTATGTCTATTACTGTCTATAATGGATAAGCAGATTCATTTTTTTTGTAATGCAAATAGAATCCCAGCTGCATATGCCAGTCACAGAACACCTGAAACAATTTCTGGACAAGAGAGGTGAATATGGCTGCTTAATGGAGTTGGGCGTTGATACTGACTTCATAAGGCCCCTTTCTTGTTAACTTTAAACCTTGTTAGGCTTGCAGCTTTCTCTGTCTGCTGTCCCGGTCAACATGTTTAGGTTTGCTAAATAACTTTAGCAGCTGTAATTTCCACATCCCGTTGGCTGTGATAACATTTTGCTGCTATGTAAAAAGTTCACAAACTGCACATTTTTTACACATTAAATGTACTGCTAGTGCTGGTTTGGGCCAAGGTGAGTGCTACTTTACTGCGTGACTAGCATTCACCTTTTATCCAAAGCGACTTACAATTAAATGGTGCAGATATGGGTCAGGCGTCTTGCTCAAGGATGCTTACAGGTGGATCAACTTTGGGACTCGAACCCACAGCCTTCCATCTGGGAGTCCAACACCTATACCATTAGTCTAGCCTGCTCCTTGCCACTTGCTTGCCACTTGCCAGTTACTGTGGCTAAAGTGATATGTAAAGTAAGTGTTCTTTCCAATCGTGATGTTTGTATGAGTATGCATACTGTACAGTATGTTTCCGGCCCAGTGAGACTACTAAACTTCAGACTACTGGTCCACAGAAGTCTTCAATAATTCATTACTATGTAGTACCGACCAATATACCGAAGTGATTTCCATAATTTACAGTCATAAAATTTTGGTCAATGCTATGTTTAAAGAAATTAAATATACAGAATTTATTTAAGTATTTTTTTCCTTACCCAATGTGGTCCCTGAAAAGTAGAATGAAAGGGTTTGATTTCTATCAACATTACAAGTTATTACAAAAACGAAAAACTCTTCAATAGAACATTATATCTTACTTCTCAACGTTGTAATGAATACAAACAGATATTGATGATTGTTACGAGGCCTCAAACGTAACAGGGTTGCATTCAAGAGCACCTCATTGAACAAACTGACCTGTGATAAAATAGTATTTATTTATTTTCATACATACACTTCATTTTAGAGGGTTTTCTTACATGGGTTACTCTTAGTGTATCACATGAGATTTTGAAAAAAATAATCAAGAGGGGGTTTCAAATCGTTTCACTTTTACAATTTATGAAACCCATGACATTAAATTATTACAGTCTTCGCTCCAGGACAAAAGACTACAAAGGCTAATGGTGTTATTAGAAATTAAGCACCAAACTTTTTTTTTTCCATTTTGTATAATGGAAACTTTGTGCAACTTGTTCAATGACAACAATGAACATTGCAAAACAATAAAATCTGGTCACTAGACACAAATTACTCGAATGCAACCCAGACCAACCACTTGTTAGGTAAACTATAGCTAGAGATCTTAAAAAGGTTGTTGTAGGAAGTGTCTTTCCATGTACTGTAACACCAAATATACAATCTGATAAAGTCTAGTTGTTAGCAATATATTGAGCTACTGTATGACCATATCTCTACTGTATATTGTAACAAAACAAAAACAAAATCATCATATCAAGTCCAGTTAGACCAGTGTCTCTGTATATTCTAGCTATATTCTCATGTACAAATATTCATATCAAAAGTTATACAACACAATTCTCACCATTTTCCTTTACAAGACCTTTAAGTAGTGAACATTAAAATGATTCACAAATTTTGATGAAACAAGAAATGGAGCCGGCCTTGTAAATCATATACATACAGTATATACATACATACTACATATACTGTATATATATTATATACAGTTTATATACTGTATATATCATACATACATTAAATAAAACTAAAACTTGCTTCATAGGCACAACTTAAATAAAGGCATTTGTGAAATTATCATTTCAAATATGGCGCTTATGTCCAGTATCCATAGGCTTAAAACAAAAATGCTATATGACCACTTTTATATACAAACAGCTAAAATCTCTGACAGATTCATGCTTCACTTCACAACCTGAATTTGTCCTTAAAGTGCATGCAATAATAAGCAATTTTACCAAGTGAATCTTGAACTGCGTAAGTTAAACAGGTTGATCCAACTAAAAGCCTATATACTAAACAATAAAAGGTAAGAACTGCCTTAGAAAAAAGAGAGGAACTATAGTATACCTTATGAGTAAGCACAATATGGAAAGATGATAAAAAAAACCAAATTACATTAAATAAAAAAATAAAATAAAATAAAATAAAAAAAAACACTTCATGACTTCATCACCCCCATACAGAACTATTAACATTCTTAAAAAATATAACTGCAAAGCAGCTTAACACCACGGTGGAGTCCGTAGCTCACATTCCACATTGGCAATGTCCCTCAGTGTACCAGTGTATATTTATTCATTATTTATCCTCACAATGTGGGGTTTATACTCCAGCATATCAAAGTGCCCGTGTACTAAAATTTCCTTATTCAATCATATTCAATTCATACCAAAAGAAGAAAATGGTATGGAGGAAAAAATCTGTTAGAATTTTGTGGTAGTATTTTTGTCCCAACTCAAAACCTTGGAAACCTATGATTAGATTTTACTGACAAGGTTGTAATAATGTTATTTTCTTTTACTTTCCCCCAAAGGTTCACAGAAAAGTCCCATAGAGAACATCTTGTTTTCCGAAATGCAATATCTAAAAGAGAGAAAAAAGCAAAATAGAGTTATTCCATCTTTGTCACCGTGAGTGGGTGTGAATGCGTTTGCTCGTCCGCACAAATTGTCCAGTAAGAATGTATCCACTTTCATCTATTATCGTCTTTGGGGAAGTCCAGAGAACCCAGGCTACCGAACCCGAGCCTTGAGCTCTCCACATCAAAAGCATCCATCTCTCTCTCCTGGCGTTCAAACAGCTGCTTGATTCTTTCCGTGCGCTCTTTCTGAAGCGAGGCCAGCTCTTCTTCAATCTGTAATCAAATATGTAATTTAATCATTGCCATCATTGTAAGTTAAAAGTATACTCCACAAAATGTCCTCCCCAGCTCAACTGTTTACGTTTCGAATCACAGCTGTGCACAAAAGGACACGGGGCTGAAGGGGGAGTGGTAGAGGACGGTGTGACCTTATGTGACCGGTATAGGGACAGGAGTAGAGAGGAGTGTTAAATTAGTATAGTGTCTATTGATTGGCTACAGCGAGCAGAGTGGAGGTAAAGTAACTGGTGAATTCAGACATCGAAACCAAATGTCCACATGTTGCTTTGCTCTTCTGCAAACAAAGGAATTATTTCATGCTGAACTGTGTGGATTTATATACAGTGTACATAGCATGAGGCTCACAACAATGGGGAATCTATCTATCCATCAATCCGTCCATCCGTCCATCCGTCTATCCATCTATTAATGTATGTTAGGCCCACCTTCTGCTCCAGGTGGGCTCTTCGAATGGAGACCTTCTGCTCCAGCTTCTGCTGCTCCCGCTCATGCTGGCTCTCCATCTGGGCCCTGGTTTTGCTTTGGTAGGCGTCCAGGAGCTCCATCTCCTGCTGTAGCTGCTGCTTCAAGGCCTGGCACTCCGCTTCCTGCTCTGCTTCCAGACGCATCTACACAGCAGAGGAGGCACCAGTCACACAGCCTTGCATATACAGTAGGTACTGTATGGGCAATGTCAGCTTGCTGCTATTCACAACATCAGTGACAGATTTAAAAAAAAGTTTATTTTTAAGGTATTTCTGTAAAAAAGAAGTGGTGCTGTAAACTGATTACTGATGATTGATCCCATGCACCTGTGGGAAGGGTTTATAGGTGGGGTGTGTGGTTTGCTACACTGTCGGTTATTGTGAACGTGTCCATGTTTGTCCCCACTGTTGTTCTTATTGAGAAGCATACTTTTGTACTCGTTATTAAAGACACCTGCGCCTGCACTCAACCACGCCACAGTTGTCACAGGTTCATAGTCAGCTAAAATGATGTTAATAAAACTAGATGATAAATAATTAAATATAATAAGATTACATTTTTTTTGTTTTATTTCTTACATTTGGAACACCACAACCCCCCAAAACATTGACAACCACTGCGTAAGACATGGTGCATAAGCATCCCGGTTCTACCGCTTGCGAAGCCATCATCTCGTTGATGCTCTGCTCGTACTGCTCGGCCAGCAAGGCCAGTTTTCGGGTCTGCTCCTCCTTCAAGCTCTTCAGGATGGCCCTGTGGTCCCCTTTGGGAGAGACCTCCAGCTGATGGTTCCTGAGAGCTTTGTACTGCTTGTTCTGCACCTTGCACGTGTCCTGGAACTGTTTCTTGATCTGCATCTCCAACATCTTCACAGGGTTAAAGGAGAAGTACATATTCAAGTCCAGTTTGAATATCAAATTCAGTTGGAAAAAAGTACATATAAATGCAAACAAACTAAATGTAGTCACATCTTTTACCCAGACAATCATCAATCATGGAATAATGAATGTACTGTATACTGTATAGGGGTCCAAGTGAGGGCAGACGTCAAACGTTTTAGCCATGCAGCTCACCGTCCTTGACTCTTTCAGGGGGCTGAACTTGGTATGGGATGATACACCTGGCTCACGACACAATACATTTCACAATACAGGCTTTACGTGATTGTTTTGGACAAAGTTTTTGCAATGGCTTTTTAAGTGTGTAAACAAATCTGTAAAAGTGCAAGCAACAGGCTGACCAAAAAAATATCTTAAAATAAATAAATAAATAAAATAAATAAATATATTTAAATAATATATTATTTCCATTGACTACTAGGGGTTTGTATTTGTCTGTATGTGTCTGTGAGTAAGTTAGACATCTTGCTCAAGGATGCTGACAGGTAGACTGGGCTCATTGGGGATCGAACCCAAGACCTTTCGGTGGTAGACGATGATTCCATTTCTTCATTTACCAGCTACATTTATCCAAACGGTTATACATATGTCGATTGTAGGCGAAATGTCAGCAGTCACAAGAGCTAAATATGGTGCAAGTGCCTTCAGTTGCTTTCCAAGAATACTAAAATGTCACATTTCTAGGAACTTTAGCTAATAAAATGAATGAGCTAGAATTCGTTTTTTTCCCCTCTTCTCTTCCTTTAGTGCTATCAAGCTACGATCTTTGTGGTGATGATGAAGATGGTGAATCGTGTGTTAAATGGAGTTACAGTATAGTTTTTTTGCAATACTGTGACCATGTCTGTGACTGAGGCCGTGGCATGCATTTATCCAGGAAGATGAGGAACTCAAAGTGAACTTTACGAGAGCTACTAGAGGTGGTTTCACCCTGTGTTGTACAAATTACATCATGTAAATGCCCTGAGTATATGCTGTTAAATTGGAGTGGTGTTTTTCATAGTTTTTTAGATTAGATGTCCTATGTAAAGATGCAAAGTCTAACCAAACACACAATACAATATTTGTTTATGATGATTCTGAGATAAAGTTATTCTCTAATATGCATCAAAAGCCAGCAATCCCATAAACACATGGAAAACCTACAATTAAACTCCACGGTATGCTTCAGACGAAAACAAACATAGTCTTTTACAATAGGTGAAACAGCGGGTGTCCGATAATGCAGAATGAGAACTTTAATGTGATCATAGAACTCCTCTATCGTTTGCTGGGTTTTACTGAGTATACTCACATTCAATTTTAGTGCTGTAGTGGAACCACAATGGTCCCAGACTCTTTCAATTTAATATGGCAGTCTAATTTTTATTTATTTTTAATAGTTTATTACAGTTTTTCTCAATCACTTTAGCTCATCAAACAGTCTTAACAGTCAACTGTTTTATGGGACATCATATTGCATGTCTGCAAAATGTAGTAACTCGCCCAAAACATTTAATTCATGCTTCAAAACCTAATTATTGTGTCAGTAAATTGGCCAATGCAACGAAAGATAAAAGTGTTTTTGTCATCGTGTGAGCCGCAGGCCTACTGGTCAAAATGTTTCGATGTTTTTTTTTTACCATGGCAGTCAACCCTAGAAATATTTTTAATATGCAAATGTCTGTTTTGTTCTACTTTTTTGTTGACGCTGACTGCTTACTGTACTGTCAACTGTATCTATCTGAATTAGGGGGCAGGATTGTCTGTTAGGGGGCAGGATGGTCTAGTGGTCTAGGTGTTGGACTCCCAGCCAGAAGGTCGTGTGTTCGAGCCCCAGCGTTGGCCTTCCTGTAAGCATCCTTGAGCAAGATGCCTAACCCCTACCTGCTCCATGTAATAGCACCATGTAATTGTTGACAAATGTACTAATTGTAAGTCGCTTTGGGTAAAAGCGTCTGCTAAATGAATTCTATTGTGTATCACACTGAGCTTTATAGATTCCGATTTCAACAGTAGATAAAAGTTTACTGGGAAAAGTCAATACTGTAGTACACAGAAAGGGAATTTGAACATGTGTGTGTATACAGTACATTTATTATTGTAGCAATGCGTTACATGTTAACAGAAAAATCACATTTGCATGTCTATTTGTACATATTTCCTACAGAACAAGCCACAAAATGACCAAAAAGAACAACCAATCAACCATCTTGATTGGTTGATTTGTAAGATTGTAATACCTATTTCATTACTATGTCACCTGGCAGGTCATTTGACATTTTAGCAGACATCTCAAACATTCCATGTCATAGATATTTATAGAATATACATGTATGTATGACAGATTTTGATCATTGAATAGGTCAATTTTGCATGTGATGGCAAAGAGGTTGTGAAGAGTATGACAATTTCACTGAGAATCAACAGTTTTGATCAGCAAGCCATGTAATTACTGTATTGTGCAAATAGTAGACAATTGTACTTACTCTTTTAAAAGTGTGTGCCAAAACACGTGCAGTTTGCTTAAATGAATAAGAAACTCAAATCTGGTGTGAACAAGAAAGTAATTGTTCAGAGATTTGAACCTATTGTTTTGAAAAAGATAATTCTCATTCGAGAATTAAGCCAAAGCGATTGAGAAAGACTGTAACACAATATGATGATACCATTTTGTTACTTATTATTCAAATGGTGTTATGTGTAATAAAACTATAGTTCTTATGTGATTGAAAGGTCTGGCTACCTTGAGGTTGCGAGGCTGCTGCCGCTGCTCCAGGCTGTGTTTCCTGTGCAGCTCTCTCTGCCGGCGGCCGTTGTACTCCTCCTGGTTCTCCAGCTCCGTCTGGTGCTGCAGGCGGACGAGCTCGGTGCGTAGCCTCTGGATGGTCTGCAGCTGCCTGCGCTCCAGCTCCTGCGTTGACTCGTCCTGGCGGATCATCAGGGCGTGCTCCATCTCCTTCTGGGTCCTCTTCTTGTTCAGCTCCTGAGATGGGACCTTTATTAAACGCCTGGTCTGCTGATTTCACTTGACACGTTTCACTTTGGGAACTTTATCCCATACGTGATCTAATCTTTTGTATATGATTATATGCCGATGATGTACAATTTGATATGGCATTCAAAACTGGTGAAACAACCGAAAGAAATAATTCAACCAAATAGAGAACATAAATTGGGTCGTATTCTCGTTTCACTGGTATCAAATAACAAAACATGCTTATTGACATTCTTATTCAGCATAATCAGCCAACCCTAATTCCCAATTTACAACCTATTGCCTTCCTTCTCTCTTTTTCTTTGTTTTACATTTTATTTAACCTTTTAACCCAGCAAGTCTTGCTGGGTTCAATATTCTTATTTGCAGGGACGGCCTGGCTTCTCCTCAGGGTAATGGCCTATTGAGACCTTCTCACCTTTTTAAAACATTAACTCTCAATGTCAACGGATTTTGATTTGGACATTTCCACATGGTTGTCCATTTCTAGTGACATATACTGTGAAATTATTTCCACTTTGGATTAAAAAGGGAAATCTATCTTTAATTAATATCGACCTGAGCGCTGCCAAAAAATTACCTGGTATTCTTAATGTACACTCATATGAAATGGAGAGTCAACTCACTTTTTAGCTCTTAGCTTTTAACTTTGATTCAGTCACCACCAAGGTTTTATCTTTTTTAAACTATCGTAGTGGAAATGCTAACCCTTTTATCTGGTAGTCATATACAGTGTAACAGCAACAGAGCATCATCCAACATTTTGTTTGAGTGGCTGGTTCATATTACCCAGGGCAAGTGCCCTGGGACCCTTTGTCTTTGGGCCGGCAGATTTCACCAGGGGTGCTCCACGCCACCAGAACAAGAAATGGCTATTCCTGTTCCTAGGCAGCAAATTCCAGTCCACCACTCCCTGGTTTACTGATGCCATAAGCGTAGATTTCACAATGTTCCCCACAATGTTCACTTTCACCGTCCATTATTGTCACTAGCTAGTACCGTAGCTATAGAACCTGCTTTATGTGTCTCTAGATGGTGTTGCTAATACATCACGTTCCACTATAACCATGCCCCCATTCTCCGTTTGGGCGAATAACTTAAAGTTTTATGACTTAATCCACCAATTGCGAGAGAGCACATGACTCGGTCAGCCTATTGGCACAAATGAGCCCAATCTCCTGGCTTCAAGACAACACATTCAGAAACCAATAGGTGACATCACATAACCTAAGGCCATCTTTTATATCATCCAAGATCTGACTATAGCGGGGGAAAAGCACATTACCTCTCTTATTTGCTCTTGTTCAAACTCATGCCTCTTGACCAGGGTCCGGCGCTTGATGGCCCTGCAGCTCCGGTCATAGACCAGTCTCTGTTGGGCCAGTAAATGGGCCTCGTCCTCTGCCTGACAGCGTTGCATGGTTTCTTTGTGCCGCGACAGACGTTCCTGCTTTTCCTCCTTGGCTGCGCTGCCGTCTTGGTTCATCTCCTGTGGGTGGCGTAGACATTAGTGGCTTTACAAATCCTAAATACAAATACTATATAAAAGCTAGGATCAGACTGAATATAAAGCTACACTCATTTTTTTTTCAATATGACTGTCATTCTTTATATTTCTCACTGAGGTAATGCCATTATGACCAACTGCCCATTCATGAATGCATATCTATTTGTGGTTCTGGGGAAATGATATAATTTGTATTATATCATAGGATAGGCTGAACTAAATACAGTATACACTGTTTGGTTTGGAAGTGATCACTTACTAATTACTACTTGCTTTCCGACTGTAGGACTGTTGACTAAATTCGCTAAACTGGAAAGTTCAAGTTTGTGGCAACTGGAGGTGATTAAGAGGTATACATACATATCAAAAATGTATATGTATGTATATA
>JAODLI010030467.1:7312-19826 GCA_027575585.1 Percopsis omiscomaycus | reverse complement strand
GGCCCCCCCCCCCCCCCCCCCCCTCGTTTGTCCCGGTGTAGCGGACGCTGGGCGTTCTGTGTCTACTTTGAGTTGGGCTAAACGGCGACATGCTCTCGTGTGGCGCAGGTGCAGGAGTTCGAGCACGTTAACGGCCAGTGGTCCATGCCCTGGATGGCAGAGCTGGAGGAGAACAAGAAGGCAGCGGCAGCAGCCGCTGCCGCCGCCGCCGCCCACCCGGATTCCCCCGGCAAGACCCCGTCCACGGGCACGCCCGCAGACACGCAGCCCAACACGCCCGCCACAGGTAGGACGCGGCACTAGTCTCACTATGGGATTCCGCCGTGTTCCCGGGCCTCCCGCCCTCGCGGTGGCACCGTGGGAAAACGCAATAACGTGCATCTCTTTTCTAGTTGACGACCCTTCAAAGACCGAGGACGCCACAAAGGATGGAGAGAAGGAGACGAAAAAGGAGGTAGAGGCAGAGAAGGACGGCAAGGAGCCCAGCAAAGTGGACGAGGTAATTATGCCGCGCTTTATGGAAGAGATGGTTCAGTAGTAGTAGTATGTAAAGGCTCCTGGAGGGGGTTTTGGCACCCCCAGGGCCTCACGTTTGTGCCCCACATCACTGTTTGGTCAAAGGTTTCAGCCCAAGACAACTGTGGGGCGGAAGGGGGAGTAGAGAGGAATGCAGGCCTATCAAAAAGCACTCGGGTTTGGGAGAGGCATGTGCCAAAAACAACAAAACAAGTTTTTTTTTTTTTTTGTAATGCTGGTTTCAATTCCAGGCACAAATCAAAGACTGCCCCCCTTTTTAAAGTTTGAAAGTAGCGATTGGTCATTTGGCCTATGTATTTATCCCGAGTACTCTTCAGACCAATGCGTCTGAAGTGTGTTTGTAAGCATGTTGGTCTCAATGGAAACCGCTCCCGTCGCAGGTGATCGCCATCCCAGACGACGATGCCGAGGCCAAGAAGGAGGCGCGGAACGGTGAGCCGCCCATGGAGAGGGACAAGGCCAGCAACGGAGAGGCAGAGAAGGACAAGGAGAAGGAGAAAGAGAAGGAGAAAGACAAGGAGGGAGACGGCCCGGAGAAGAGCGCAGAGGGAAGCGACGACGCCAAATCTTCGGAGGCCAAGACGGAAGGGTCGGAGGTCAAATCGGAAGACTCTGAAGCCAAAGGTAGAGGATTTTCCTCAAGGTTTTATTTATTATTCACAAATGATTTATTTCTGAATAATATAGTTTCCTCTCTCTCTATATTCCTTAAATCATATTACCGTTTTTAACAATCAAAACAGTAACACTAGTTGACTGGCGCGTGAATTTATTTTGAACTTGGTATCGGGAAGTAAAAAATATCACAGGTTCTGTGATTTCCATCTCTCATAAAAGCATAGCTGCCCAAATCATTTACCAAACCCAAACAAGCCAATGGAATCCTGCGTTTTGAACGTCCGTTTAAAACAAAGTGCAGACAGAGAAGCCATAGATGTTCTTCGCTTGTTATGGGGCCTGAACCTCTTTCATTTCTCTCTACAGCAGACGACAAGAAGGAAGACAAGGTAGAAAAGATGGACACCACGCCCGCCACGGAAGAGAAAAAAGGTACCTCTTGCCTCCCATTCCTAACGGACCATCGTACGCCTGATTCCGCGGTACCGACCCCTGCGTGGTCCCAGGCCTGAACTGCCTTCCTAACGTTGCTCCCCTCTCCCCCACAGACCAGAAGGACGAGAAGGAAGGGGTGAAGCCCGAAGAGGGCTCCAAGCTGCAGAACGGGGACAGTAAGGACGGCGTGGCCGCGGCTGCGGCGGCCTCCGTCAGCGAGGAGAAGAAAAAGACCAAGAGCCGGTTCATGTTCAACATCGCAGATGGAGGCTTTACAGGTACCTACGCCTACTAGCGCATGTACAGGCAAACCGTTTTCACTGTTGTTGAGTTTTATTAATGCCTCTGTTCTCTCTCTCTCTCCCCCCTTCCTCCCTCCCTGACCAGAGCTCCACTCCCTGTGGCAGAACGAGGAACGCGCTGCCACGGTTACGAAGAAGACCAATGAGATCTGGCACCGTCGCCATGACTACTGGCTGCTGGCTGGCATCATACAGTATCCTTTTATATTTTTCCCCCTCAGCTTGCTCATTGGCCCCCGGGGTGAGTGGGTGGCCCAGTCAGCAGGCAGTGAACTCTCTATCCCCGGCAGTGTGACTTGCAGTACCTTACTGTAATTCCTACTAATGGTCATCTGGTTAATGTTGTATTGGTCGTGGGAAAACGCCAAATTGCCCCCCAGTGTCCAGAGGTGGGTGGAACACAATTAGATGGGAGTACTGGGCAGTGTACCTGTCGTCTACTAAATCATCTGCTTTCAAGAGTTGGTGAAGAAGTGGTTTAGTTTAGATGTTCGCTAATGTTAGCTAATGTAGCCGGAGGCCGGCTAATGTAGCCAGAGGCCAGCGGTGCCATCGTGTTTGTTGTTGCCCTTGACCCGCTTGACCCCTCCAAGACACGGCTACGCCCGCTGGCAGGACATCCAGAACGACGTCAAGTACGCCATCCTCAACGAGCCCTTCAAGGGCGAGATGAGCCGAGGCAACTTCCTGGAGATCAAGAACAAGTTCCTGGCCAGGAGGTTCAAGGTAAGCTCGCTCGTGAGCAACGCGGCCGCGCGCCACTGGCCTTGTCGTCTGCTCGGAATCCTAGCGGTGCAGCGGCAAATGTCTGCTAGCCTAGCCTGCGCTCTTGTTGTCCCCCGAAGGGGACCACGCGTGTTGTGTTTGGGACGCACGTCACTTCAGGTGCCCCGGGGTCTCCGTAGAGCTGGACCAACGTATTTCCACTATGTAAATAAAACATTACTTAGGTTTGTCTCAAAACTCTGCAACTCTCTACTCGCCGGGTTACCGGTCTCTGCTACCAGACCCCTTACAACAAATCCAAAATGCAGCAGCCCGTCTTGTATTCCACCAACCAAAGTTCTCCCACGTAACCCCCCCCCTCTTCCGAGGCCTTCACTGGCTCCCCGTCTCAGCCCGCATCCGATTCAAGACATTACTGTTTGACGAATGAATAACTTGAAGTGTGAATGATAACTTTGATTATTGTAATTACTAACTGTTTTGAGGAATGAACGATAAACCTTCGAGGAATGTTGTGCAAATGCATAAGTGGAGTTACCTTGTTACATGATGCTGTCCTTTATTCTAGGAGAATGTTATCTGCTTGCAAAAACTGGTGGCTAACCGGTTCAACTGTTGACAAATGTACTAATTGTAAGTCACTTTGGATACAAGCGTCTGCTAAATGCTGTAAATGTAAATGCAAAGCTGTGTGCACCGTGAGCCACATGAAAGGGGACCACCCCGCCGAGGTCCGTAGTGTCGCGCATGGATACTAACGAGCCCCCCACCCTGGCCTCCTCCAGCTGTTGGAGCAGGCGCTGGTGATCGAGGAGCAGCTGCGTCGCGCCGCCTACCTCAACATGTCGGAGGACCCCTCCCACCCCTCCATGGCCCTCAACACGCGCTTCAGCGAGGTGGAGTGTCTGGCCGAGTCCCACCAGCACCTCAGCAAAGAGTCCATGTCGGGCAACAAGCCGGCCAACGCTGTCCTGCACAAAGGTAGGCCTGCTGATGGGGAACAGGCTTCGGGGGGGGAGACAGAGAGAGAGAGAGAGAGAGAGACTCTAGTTTGGACGTGAAAAGCTCTGGGGGCTGTTGGGCTGTTTAGAATGTTTAGAAAGAAAATGAAGGCTAGGCAGCTTTATTTATATGGCACATGTCATACTCGGTGGCAATTCAAAGTGCTTTACACTTTAGACGGGCAGATTAAAGCCAAGAACACGTAAAAAGATAATTAAGATAAAGTTAAATAGGGAAAAATGTAAACCAAAATAAAATGAAAAGTCTGTTGAATTTCAACACGTATGGGTGTTTTTGTTTGTGCAACAAGCTTTCGGGCACCTTCTGCTGCCTTTGTTTTTAAATACTTTTGTTATTCAAGATGATTTGACTCTCGCTCCCCCCCCCCCCCGTCAGTTCTCAAGCAGCTGGAGGAGCTGTTGAGCGACATGAAGGCCGACGTCACCCGCCTCCCAGCAACCATCGCCCGGATACCTCCGGTCGCCGTGCGGCTCCAGATGTCGGAGAGGAACATCCTGAGCCGGCTAGCGAGCCGGGGGCCGGAGACGCAGACGCAACAGGTACGCACAGTACGTGTTGCGTCTGGCCATATCGCATCCCCGTTCAAATTCCCCAGTTAGTCGCATGTCTAAACTGTAATCGCATCAGTCTAACTTGGCCTCTCTCTTTCTCTCTCCCCATCCCCCTCTTCCCATCCCCCTCTTCCCATCCCCCACCACAGATGTCACAACAGTAGCCTCGACTTGCCCCTCCCCCCCTTGCCTCTTAAGACCCACCCCCTTGCCTCACCTTGACATTCCTAATTGGTGCACAGCAGATGACGGATGCCTCGACTGAGCTTGAAGCCACGCCCCTTATCTTTTTATGATTTCGCTCCCTCCCGAACAGACTTTGCAGAGTTTCTAGAGGATTGAGAACCCTCCCCCACTTTGAGGCTGTGGACACAAAGCTATTTTATTTTTCTCCTCCCTTTTTCAATTTCTGTATTAATATTATTGATATAATGTTATTATGATGGTTTTTTTGGGACCTAAATAAAATGTATTAAAGAAATTGTGTTCTCTTCGTCTGTAGGAGAAGGTAATTTAAAGATTTAATTCAATAGGCCCTGTTGAGTTTGTTTTATGTGGGGGTGTTTTAATTAATGCATGTTCTTTTAGAGCACTGCTTTTATACAGAAGCACATTTAAGGTAATGTTAAAGAAAAGTAGTAGCTGGCAGATCAATTGTGATTTTTATTTTTTATTTTTATATATATATATTTTTTTTTAGTTTAGTGATTCATTGCTGAATTAATATTTTAGAAATTAATGTTGTTAATGCACTGCAGCTGCATAGGGCTGTGGAGTTTATATAATGTGTTAGTTTTGAGATTTTAATTTAATGAGACTACAAGTTTAGTAATTGTTGCAAATGTTTTATTTAATCATAAACCACACGTGATTACCTCTTCCTGTAACCTCGCGTTTTGCAGCTCGTCACTGTGACGATTGCAATGTCGGCCCAGGTAAACTTTCTTAAGTTTGTCAAATCATGCTCATATTTTCACATAATCCGTTCTGGAAAAATCATTTCCACTCCATCTTCTCTCCATATGTTAA
The DNA here is from genome assembly GCA_027575585.1 of Percopsis omiscomaycus. NCBI lineage: Eukaryota > Metazoa > Chordata > Actinopteri > Percopsiformes > Percopsidae > Percopsis > Percopsis omiscomaycus. The sequence continues at coordinate 14,605 of JAODLI010030467.1, read as the reverse complement.
TTAGTTAAATATTCCTAGTTACAATCAGAGTTAAACATCTATCACATTCACTAAAAACCTTTTTTTTTTTTCCATTTAAAAAAAAAACAAACAAAAAAAAAAGTAGAATCCTTCATACAGCAAAATCAAATTTCAAGCAAGTTCATTTCGTGGACAAGGACAGTACAGAAAATATCTAACGGCAGGTCAGCTCACAAGACAAACTAATCAAATGCTTTTGCAATAACATTTGCAATATACTAAAACCAGAGATTGATATTGATTTACACTCGCAGGGCAGAATAAATAAAAATACAACTGCTTACTGTAGCTTTGCATAAAATGTAACTACACACCTTGTCTCCTGAAATAGCCTGTTCAATCATCAATTGTGTACGCTTAAAGCGATGTACTCATATTGGCCACAAGAGGGCAGGGTTTCCGGAAAGGATTGTCAGGGAAAGAGGAGATGGACATCTGTTGACCCAGGTTGAAAAGCACAATTCTGTCTAAAGTTTTTACAAAGATTTAACCACTATCCACTGCTGTATTCCAAACTACTGCATTTGTAGATAAAAAATATTTCACTTGTAGCAGAGCCACTTATTGAGTGAGCTGGTAGTATGACTGTTAATGAAAACACTAGATGAAGAGCTCAACTTACTCTTATAGATACAACTAATATTTTAAATTTACATTTGGCTTTTACTGTACTGTAACTTACCTATTCCCTGACAAATGGAAACCTTTTTATAAGCCGCTTGGAACTTTTTCAGAGCGTGTGTTGTTTTTGACTTGTACTGGACAGATAAATAGAATGCTGTTATGTACAATCCTGGGCCCAAGGAAACCAGACCCGCGTCAAAAAGTGTCCTGCAAATACTTTTCTCGGTTCATTTTAACCCGCTACAAATACCTGACGGAGCTTGCCCCGAGAGTACCCACACGTGTAAAGTGAGGAGGGCGTGGACCTCTATGTCGTAAACGCCACCCCACGCGGTGGTCAAAAACCAGCAGAAAACGATTTGCAGTTCTAATCGAACACAGGTGTGACCGAATTCTCGAGGACGGAAGGAGGCGCGACGAGTCGAAGCACGGAGGCGTCTGAGAAAGGCCCTGGTGAGAGGCGGGGGGGGAGAGGCTCGCTGGTGGACGACAGGGAGGGCATCCCTGAAGACCAGCTCAGTAGAAGAAATACACTGGGTAAGGAGGACAGAGAAAGAGAGTTAAAGAGAGTCAGCAAATGCGATTGTGTTTGCTAAAGGGGAGGGGTCACTAGATGATCATTACAATTAGGTTATTTAGCAGACGCTTTTATCCAAAGCGACTTACATTTATATGGTGCTATTACATGGAGCTGGTAGGGGTTAGGCATCTTGCTCAAGGATGCTTACAGGTGGGCCACCTCTGGGGCATGAACCCACGACCTTTCGGCTGGGAGTCCAACACCTAGACCACTAGACTATCCTGCCCCCAACTGGCTGGGAGTCCAAATCCTAGACCACTAGACTATCCTGCCCCCTACTGGCTGGGAGTCCAACACCTAGACCACTAGACTATCCTGCCCCCTAAATAATAATTGAACTGATAATTGAATGAAGAAGAACACTGTATAATATGTGCCTCTATTCTAATGAAATAGCGAATGCAAAAGTCATGTTCCTATCGTGCTGTGTGACATAAAAGCTACACTATGTATGGCGTGTGTTGCAGCACTACTCACAGAACAGAACTCCGACACATATAACGCCTATAACAGCCATTATGATCATCATCTGGGGGGACAGACAAACAGAAAAAAAAACAGCAGACACGTCAAAGCACTGCATAAAACCACTCCATGTTCTGTGGCAGCCATCTTGTATTTCTTAAAGCCAAGGAGCACATACAAGCTTGACTGGTTGTTGACAACATAGACAAAATGTACGACAGCTGGAGGCGAGGCAGCAAGGTTGGAATGATTATTAAATATGAATTGTATCAATGAACAAAAATTTGATATAAAAACCGATTGTTAAAAATTACTTATTACATAAATTATCCTCATAACGAAAGGGTGATTTTTTTTTTCCCAGTTGGTTTTTGTTTCTTTCTGAAATCAGAAATCACATAATTAAAATGTTTTACCTATCTTGGTGCAATACCTCAAAAGAGGGATAATGCGTTGCATGTATTCTTTCATTAGAACCATTCTACCGAGCCTCTTGCTGACCCAGATATTATTGTGCCTATTTGGTTATTTGAGCCGACAAAAAGGGAGGAAACATAAACACTCCATAAATAACTAGACGTGGTGTGCAGAGTCGCAGATCACATGACCTCTGACGGGCAGGTGTGGAACAGACAACCGAGATTAAGAACAAGCGTGGATGAGAGAGTAAAGTAAGTAAGGTAGAGGGGGTGAGACAATACAGTATGCGTGTTTATGTGTGTGTGTGTGAGAAATGATTAGTGTGTGTGGGCGTAGTTACATAACGGATCACATCTGGGTCTTTAATCCCTGACCGTCACTATAATCTGGATTGGGATCACCCCCCCCCCCCTCCCCTCTCTCTCTCTCTCTCATTCTGTCTCTACCTGTCTCTCTCGCTGTTCATCAGAGTTTAGCAGGTCAGTGTTTTGAAGGCAACAGTTTTGGAGGAAGAGTAGCGCAGGCAAAGCAGCTGGGTCTACTCTGCCGGTGGACGCGTGCTAGCGGTTAGCGGTTAGCATCCCTGTGGCAACAGGGAGGAAGAAGAGGCAGATTGTAGAAATGGTGCCGGCTATGGAGGATTCCTGTCCCAATGGGGTAGCGGAGGAGGAGATCAAGCCCCCTTCCGATGCGCCCAACACAGGACAGCCTGCCAGGGAGGGGCCCCCTGCGGCCCAGCCCAACCCGGACCCAGACACTACTGGAGGTGAGGGGATAAGGGATGGTTTGGTTTTTGTACATTTTGATACTTTAATGTGTACATATTTTGGGTCTGGTTGCCTCATAATTCATTCTAGCGCTGTAGTTTTGATAGTAAGTTATACTGTGTGTGTGTGTGTGTGTGTGTGTGCGTGCGCTGTGTGCCGACAAGAACTGCAATTCGCTGATTAAATCTCTTTGCTAGCTGAACTGAGCAGCGCAGCCAGGCTGTGAGAAAGTGTTTAGTGGACTATGGGAACATTTTCGGAAACCATGAAGGAATAGATAAACCGGATGATTTATATGTGGAAGGGGGAAAAAAACATCAACAGCTGAAAATAAACCACACAATGCACTTAGTACTTTACTTCCTTTCAGCATGCGGAAGTTTTGTATGTCCATCTGCTTTCAGAGGGCGCTAAGCACTTCTGCCTGCCATATTCCATAGGATTATAAAGGCTTTATATGGTAAGATTCGCTCTGTCTCATTCACGGGTGGCTCGTGGCTGTGAGTTGTGTGCACACCGGGCCCCCAGTGGTTGGGGTCAGTCACCTGGCTCAGACAAACATTCTTGTGGTCGAGGACGCAATGACACCCGTCATCAGAGTGAGGCGGTGAACGTCGACTTTGAACGCACTAAATTCAGGAATCTGTAGCCGTTCCCAGGCGCGTGTGTGTGTGTGTGTGTGTGTGTGTGTGTGTGTGCGCGTTTGAGGCTTCAGCACGTGAGGCTGCTTTCGACTTTGCATCCGCAGTCTCGTTTATTTACTGTGACTATATTTACTTTTACAGTGATGTTTACATTCACATGGACACTCATCTTCTACTATTATTGAGAACATGCCACTGAACAATATAGAATATGATCAAACATTGTGGTGTAACAAACAAATAAATGTCACATTCACTGGACCACACGCCAGATGGACAGTTGAGTGTGAGTCTGAAAGCCTACCTTCAATGTGTGGAATCTGCAAGCTCGTTATTTACACTGTACACCTCAAGTGTTTGCACGTGATATGCAGGTGTGTGTTTTGTGTTTGTGTGCGTGAGGGAGGGACTGCAATCAAGGGGTTGGTATAATTGTTGTTTGTGTGTTTGATGTGGTAGTGTGGGTATATGTGTGTATGTGGGGGAGGGTGTGTATGATTCCAGTTTCAGTTGGACAGTGTATTTACAACAGCATGTGTGTGTGAGTCACTGTAGACACTGTGTAGACTTTGCAATATCAACACTCTCTCCTCTATACACTCTATGCCTAGTATGATCTTCAGTGGTTTCATGCTGAAATATGTTTATACCATCCCTGTTGCTGTATTTTTTTTAAAAGAGCATAAATATTTGAAGGCGTCTTCTGCTAAAGGCTACTCTTTAATCAGGCTGTAATTGTAATGCCCCTTCCACACCCACACAGTGACCCTTGTTTAAACCTGCGTTTAACCCACTTTATTCAACCCGGCTCGCCGACCCACGGTAATTCAACTGTTTGCCTGTGCTGATTTGACATATTTACCAGCCACATATGAACACCGTGCACACACTAAACACAGATACACTTCTCAGCGCACACACGCGCACGCACACATTACGTGGGCTTACTTTGGCTTTGACACCCTGGCATTAAGGCGTTAGCTAACTGATACCTACCGTCCACACCTCCCTCTTTCTGAGCAGTTCAACAGTTAAACTGTGCATGAGTTGTAAATATGATTCAGTTATACGTAAATACGAAAAACCCCATTGGAAAGAATACATGCACATTTAATTATAGATATAACTAGTATAAAAAAACAACAACAAATGCATCTTGAGATTCCTCATAAGGTGGTCTCAACCCCCTTAGGCACTATAGTACCCGTGGATTACTGCGTACCCTAACCTGTCATCTCACTGGTTTTATAGTAAACACAAAGTCTACCCCTATTTTGTCATAATTAACTGAACAATCTGGTCACTAAATGGAAGACGGTGGCATGGGAGTTTAGATTCACTTTTACCTGGACAAGAATTTCACTTCGGTATGGTTGACAGAATTCCAATGGAACTAAGAATACGTACAGTCATGGTCTATCTATTTCATGGTATCATAATATACAGTATGCTGCGATTACTATTAGTCCTTCAAATGAAGGGATTTAGACGTTTATTGCTTGTGTGTTACTGGCCTGGCACCTTAACTCTTCCTCTCTTGGTCCGTCTCTCTCCCTTGGCCTCCCTGCCCCTCCATGCAGCCATGCAGCAGGTGCTGGATAACCTGGGGGAGCTGCCCCCCTCCGCGGGGGCCAAAGACATCGACCTGCTCTTCCTGCGAGGCATCATGGAGAGTCCAATTGTACGCTCACTCGCCAAGGTAGCACACACACACAGCTAGGGGGCAGAGCGGCTCAGCGGCTAACCGTTAACCAGTACCCTGCCCTGCTTCCGCCCCTCCCTCCCCCTCGCAGCCCGTTGCTTGCTACGGTACAGTGAGGCTTCCGCTAACACTCAGAGCTCAGCAGGTAGAGACACCCCGTACAATGCAATGCACCGCTTTGGCGGTACAGCATTTCTAGGGCAAATTAGCCGTAACTACAGTACTGTATACGCAGAATCCAATACATTTGCACTACAAAATGTGTTACGGGTATAGTGCACTACAATAGCAATACGTGCACTACACAAGCAACTAAACCACAAAGACATAACAGTATAAACCTCCAATCATCCATCTCTTCCCAACCCAGGCCCAGGAGCAGCTGGAGGAGGTGAAGCTAGAGGCGGTGCAGGACAACAACGTGGAGCTGGTGACGGAGATCCTGGGCGACATCAACAGCCTCAATGTCAAGGACGACAGCGCCGCCGAGCTCTCTAGGATCCTCCAGGAGCCCCACTTCCAGGTGAACACACACACAAACACACACACACACACACACGGCTGCTATTTCTGTCTTTGGGAAAGTTATGTGACCAGAATCAGCTCAAAATGGATGCTCATTCTGATCAAGGTCATGCAGCAGTACAGACCGACGTTCTGGCCTCATACTGTACATGTGCTGGGAAACATAGCCTGCAAAGCACCATGTAGGAGAACTCACCTCTTGACACCAGAATGACAAAATTAGGAAATGATACAGGACCCATTTTCATTGTAGGACATAGGTAATATTGCCTAATATAAATATCTTCGTATCAATCCTTCGTATCAAGAATTTTTCATCAAAATGAATAGTCCACTACAATCAATATAAAAAAAAACGTGTTATTGCTTTTAGTTGGGTCTTTTTATAATGTGTCTTTCGGTGTTTGCACAAAGCACAAATGTTTGAATGAATGATTTATTATTGTGCATTATCCCAACGCCCAGCCCATTTGGGCTCATAAGACACCAAACAAAGTAACATATACATGAAGGTAAAATAAAACATGACATATTTGACAGAGATGTTTTGGATCTCATCCATATACACTAGTAGAACACTAACCCATGTCATGGGAGCTAACAAGAGGGTAGCCTTTAGCTGGCTTTACGTTTGGCTAGACCAATAGGGGTGGGGGCCAAAACAGCTATGCAAAGCCTCTCCACCAATCAGAGCCCTTTGTGCTGTAAGCTGGAGGATAAGACCCTGTTGACCTACTGAGAGAGAGAAAAGCATTAAATCATGTGTTAACTGTATGAGTCTATAATCTTGGTGGTTATTACGTGTCAGTCTTCTCTGTCCATTCTAGTTGTCAACTCATATTCTAGCTCAACATCTAGCTCTATTATTCTTTGAAAACCCACATTCACATTCGGATTCTTTTTTCTCATCCCCTTATGAGTGATGATATAATAATATAATATACTTCTAATCTCCCCCCCTCCCCTAGTCTCTCCTGGAGGCACACGACATGGTGGCGTCCAAATGCTACGAAGCCCCGCCCCCGGCCGAGGCGGCCAGCGACACAGCGGTCGACAGCGCACTGATGCAGGCCGATGCCGTTCGCATGATTGGCATCCGCAAGAAGGCCGGAGAGCCACTGGTGAGGAGGACGCTGTGTGTGTGTGTGTGTGTGTGTGTTTTTATCACGGGCCATCTGTGTGTGAGTGCCTATCGTGCTAAGTTCCCCCGCCTCGCCGTCCAATCAGGGCGTGACGTTCCGCGTGGAGAAAGACGACCTGGTGATCGCCCGGATCCTGCACGGCGGCATGATTGACAGGCAGGGCCTGCTGCACGTGGGCGACATCATCAAGGAGGTGAACGGGAAGGACGTGGGCAACAACCCCACGGAGCTGCAGGAGACACTGAAGGACTGTAGCGGAGGCATCACCCTGAAGATCCTGCCCAGTTACCGGGACGCCCCAGCCCCGCCACAGGTACACACGCACGCACACACACACACACACACGTATATAGTAACAATGTACACTATAATATATGTAATTATATAGGCATACAATACGTAT